>CM074957.1:12996938-13006938 GCA_037577455.1 Pangasius macronema
TGGCCAGGCCAAGTGATTAGGACACCTGATTCTGATCATTTGGATGGGTGACCGAATACTTTTGGTAATATAGTGCACCTGAGGTAGCTATAAAAATATGCAGTGTATAGGTGACCCATACGTCCCGTAGCTCTACTTTGGGGTGTTTGTTCCCTTCATTTAATATTCACTGTTACAAAAAAACAATATTAATGAACTTGAGCTGCATTTATGGATAAATTCCATTGCCATTTTCCATTCAGAGTAATAACAGCTCAAATTCTGGTAGTAAAGTGAGTTGCTCCTTTTAAATAATAAGGGTTTAGAAAGACCCTTGGAAAGAATGGCTGTGCAAAATGAGGCTTCATCACTTGGACAACTGGACAGTGCTATAAAATGTGCAAGGATGTGTGTATGGAGTGGTTATTAGTGATGACAGAGAAATTAATGAACGATACCAAATGAAGGAAACTACAGTATTTATTTAAAAACAAATCACTGCACTTAAGGTTAGGGTTCATTTTAGGGATGTGTGTGTGTGTGTGTGTGTGTGTGTGTGTGTGTGTGTGTGTTCAGTATAGGCCTCTGTATTTGCCTAAATGTCAGTGTACTATTGTACAGAGTGGACAATAGATTAGCATCTTATTACAAAAGATGAGCAAATTGCCTTGGCCACCTGTTGCCAAGCAACAACGTCATCTTTATTAATGCCTTACTTTTATACGTCTTAACTATTGAAAGAGCTGATGGAAAGAGATCATGAAATATAATGGAACTATGAATCATACTGAGAAACAAGACAATAATAAGTCATTCAGTCATTCAATAAAAGACCACAATATTTAAAAAAAAAAAATCTAAATGGGTTTCAGTAAGATGAGGATATTTCTTACCACATTTTCCTTGTTATGATAAATGAGTGGGACTGTTTGCTGTAACTTCTGCTGTGAGTGTGTTGTGTAATTTCAGAGAAAGACAGAAAACGTTGTGTGGGTTGCGCCTAATTGTGTAAAAAAGGTGTGCAACCACACTGACGTGTTTTTTTCTCTAACAAGGTGTGTGTTGATCTTATAGTAGATTATAGATTTTATGTAGTCGTTCAGCAAGTGAGAAGAGAATCGAGAGAGAGAGAGAAAGAGAGAGAGAGAGAAACGCAGCAGCAGAGGAGGAGGCACGAAGAGCACTGAGTTTAAGACCCTATGCAGACAGAGAGGAAGGCTGTGATTACAAGATCGCAGAAAACAGATGCAGAGAGACGTACTAGGATTACCCCACACTCTCTGTCTCACTTCTTTCACACACACTTGGACAAGAGGACATTAAAAAAAAAAAGAGCCTGATGGAGAAGGAAGTAGCTTTGAGTAACCTTGGAGTAACCTGCTGAAAGTCCACACCAATGGCCACTGAACTGACGGTCACACACACTTATCTTCTGACAGTTTGAAATTGGAGAAGAGAAAGAGGACGTAACAGGAGACGCGAGAGTGAGGACAAATTTAGTGTTTCGCAAAAAAAAAAAATTAAAACACTTTCATAGAGAAAGTGCAAAGTAATGGGGACAGTGAGTGAACTGTGTGTGTCCAGCCTTCAGGCTTTCATGTGTCCGTCAGTGCCGACCCCGTGTCCAGGTAAGACAAGGAGGAACAGAGAAGGCAAAGAAAGTATCTTACTGTTTATTTTCACTGTAGCGCTTACATTATAGCTCTCGCCAGCTTACAACACACTTACTAGCTCTTCTCTTAACACCATCATGTCTCATCTTGTTTGTGTCTCTTTCTGTCCTGTGTTACTTTTGTCTTGGGCTGTTTTTGTATTCGTATTGTGAAGTATGTCTTTGTGAGGTTTCTTTGGGCTTTGGAAAGCCATACTGTGAATTATTGTTCTCTCATTTTAAAGCTGATGGAGAGAGGTGTGGTACGCACTCATGTGGTGTATATCGTGAGAAAGGTTTTGAATATTAGTCAAAAAAAATTTCCTGGAGGAATGTTTGGCTGTTAAAAATTCTTTGGACTGATGCACTGTTTCACTTTAAGAACACTGTAGACCGGGAAAAAAAAAGAGGAAGTACTAAGCATTGATTTTAGACATTTGTTACTGAATTGTTACCGAATTTAGACATTTTTTCTTATAAGCTGTAAGTTTGAAATGCTGGTGAATTTTAATAAAGAGGCATAGCAAGAGGATTTGATTGTTTTTTTTGAAAGTGCGTATACTTTGAAGTGTACATGCAGAAAGTATTTATACTTGGAAGTGCTAGCGTGTGTATGTTTCCTTCATGCATATGTGCTTCCTGTGTATGTCCTTCATATATAAGCAATACAGTACATTGGTTTCTGACAGGAAAGCAACCTTTTGAAGACTTTTCACATCAAAATATAAGCTTTTCACATCAAGATATAGTTGTAAACATACATGGAAGTGCGGAGAACCAATGAGATTGCAGCCTGCAAAGATCTGAAACCTTTCGCCAGTCCACAATAAGTACTAAAGGAAAGTCTGAAGGTGAGACAAGGCTACCTGTGAATATGTACCACCCTAAATGTTGCATTAGAAGCTAAATCCACCCTGTCACTCAGTATTTATAGTAAATATGTGATCTTTAATGGCGTCCAAGATTTATTTTATCCTGAAATTCTATCTTCACTTTAGTTAACAGTTTGCTACATTACCCAGAGTGCCATTCACCAATCTCTCCAACACTGGTGCAAGTGGGAATTAGCCCTTGCTTTGTATTCTACTATTAAAGAGAGTGATGCAGCAGCGCTTTAATCTTTTAGTCTGTCCAGCTCTCAAACCTCTCTGCTCAAACTGCTCAGGTTCCAAAGCTTCAACATTCACACTAATGCCACCAGGCCACGCCCCCTAACTCAGCGCAACTCTGTCCTATAGCTGCGTTGCATTCTGAAACTTGCAGAATGTTATTTGGAGTGCAATGTGACATTTATCGCTTATGTTCGAGATCGTTAAAAATTCTTTTCATAATAATAATATAAAACATAATAATAGAATAACGAAAATATGGCACTGGCAAACAAATTAGCACCAGAATTTCTAAGTACATCACACATGTATTTCAATATAAACATTAAAGTGTTTCAGAGTGTACTTTTCCTTTATGTACATCCTGAACCACATTTTCTCTTATGCATTTTGTAAATGTCGTCATGTTTCAAAACATCTCAAAACGATCATGGTCTCATTATGGTTAGCTTAAGTCCATGGTAAAGCAGCTAAAGTTGGCAAAGAGAGCAGAATGGTGTAATCCCTTAGGCTAAACTTTCCTGATAAGCCTAGATCTCCTAAGATTGCGTTTCTTGTCTTGGCTGCCTCTATGACATGCTGGAAGCAAACAAGTCTGAACGTTTTGTTATGTTCATCAGATGCACATATTTGGAAGACCTTGTTATCTTTAATTGTTGTTATCGCTCTGCATATCTGCATATGCACAAAAGGCATAGGAGCTGTTTTCTGCCCATCATTTGGCCAACCCAGCTGAAAATGGCTGCTTTCCACAGCAAAATAACACAGGAAGCAGTCCGCAAACAAAAACAGGACATTTTGTTTGTTCTTGTGATCTGATTGTTGCTTCATGCTGCCAGTGTGCAGAAAGACAAATTAAAAGTTAATGACAGCATGGCTGGTCGAGTACAATAAAAGAAGTGAAAAATCACACTAGATAGTGGTTAGTTTGTGGCAGCGTATGTTTGAGCAACAGGAAGGCACAGTTTCTCAGAGAGCGGTAATTTGGGGCTGTCTGATAGCTATGCTTTTATCGAGGGTGGACGTGGCTCCGGGGACTGTGTGGTACAGGAACATAATGAGCTGCTAGACAGAAGCAGAGCTGATGTGATTTTTGCCATCCCAATCGGAAAATATGATTAGACTACTGGAGGTTTCTATGGGCTGAGATCAAGGATGTCTAATCTAGAATGTTTCTGTAACAGGCAGAACCAGCATATTATAGCATGTAAAAAGTCATAGGGCATTTTTGTTTGTTTGTTTTTTCCCCATTTATCCCCAATTTGGTCACGTGCCTATTCCTATCTACCAGCCAGCTCTCCCCTATCACCACGTAGATAACATGTGCTAATACACGAGACACATGGAGCCAGCCAATGCATCTCTTCAAAGTGCTGCTCATGCTACATCACAAGGCAGTGTAACAAACTCTCAGGAAAGCACTAACTGCCCTCTACTACATACATGAGCTCACATTGGTTAGTGTCACTCTGACTGACAATGGAACGAGTAACACCGTCAATCCATGTCTGGGACTCCCGGCTACAGATAACTGTGGCATCGTCGCTTTTCGAGGTTTACGTCTATAGTTTTGTTGGTATTTGGAGTGGCATTCTGACAGACCTTTCATTAGCTGCTCAGTTCCCTCATTTACATCAAAATAACCTAGTTTCTCCAAAGGTATCAGTGTGTAGTGTACATGATTCCTAGGAGCTCATACAGCTTGGGGTGTAAATTATGTATTGCTATCTATAATGAGCCAGATGTGCGACTGACTTAGGCTAATTAGGCACAAGTGTGGAAGCATGATATACTCAGTGCAGATCTCCAGACATTAGGACATTTAGTTAAGACATTTTTATAGCTTATTGTTTTCCAGACACATGGCCATTTGGTCCAAGAGTTGAGTATGTATGGTGAAATGTGAAAGATTTGAACCCAGGTATAGGCCAGAACTCTGATCTCTGGTTTACCTGAACACAGTCTGAGATATGCCCCATGAGAACTTATATGAAGCCCACACCATGTGTGAAAGCTATTCACTTTCATTGGTATTGAATAATATGCTTGGGTTAACTTGACATACAATGTCCTATTTCAATTTTAACAATGGCATGGAATGGGATATGATATTTGTGAATGAAACAGAATGGTATTTTGATATATGGAATGAAGACGGTATTCACATGTGACTGGAACCTTGAAACTGAACTGGTGACCATTGTTGAGAAAAAAATATAAATAAACAATATGTTAATTAAATAAATATAAATAAAAACAATAAAGCATGGATTGCTAAAATGTATAAATATATAGTGAAGCTAGTAGCCTCGCTAACACTGAACATCAGTAGTAGAATAGTGTAGTACTGTGCTACAATAATATCTACTAAAACTTTAGCCTTGCTTGGTCAAACAGGAAGGGGGGAAAAAAGCAAAAAATCCAATTCAGATTATTCACATTTTAAATCTCTTCAGATGTATTGAAATATTTGTGATGGCAGACTGGGATGGACAGATCTGTGCCAGGGGTGAAGGGTACTGAGTCTTCATGCTGAGCAGTAAGAGATTCAGAGCTACTTCAAAGAGAATCCAATGCAAGTGAATCCAGACTGGGATCCTCAAAGCTGATTTTCAAAGCTGTGTGCTGTGGATCTCAGTCCCCTCCTCCTTCTGCCAACCACTCTTTGCATCTAGTTTATATATTATGGATGAAAAAAGATCAGAATCTTTTCCTACAGTGAATTAGAAAGATAATGAGTGGATAAACTGTTTACCGTAACATTTTTTTTTTTTTTTGCAATGTCTACTCGTGACTCTTCCCCAAACCATTACCCCAAGGTTTTAAGCACACAATTGTCTAGAATGTCTTTGTATGCTGTAACTTTCAAAGATGTTTGTCTTCACTGGAGCTAAATGGTCCAAACTTGTTCCAGCATGAAACAAGGTTGATGTGGAAGAACTAGAGTGGCCCGACCCCTGACCTCGACCCCACTGAACAACTTTGGGATGAACTGGAACCCCGGCTGCACACCAGACCTCTTCACTTGACATTTGCCTGACCTCACTAATTCTCTTGTGGCTGAATGCACAAATCTGCACAGCCACGCTCCAAAATCTAGTGGAAAGTTTTCCCAGAAGACTTGAGGTTATTATAACACCAAAGTGGAGGCCAAGTTCATGTTAATGCCCATGGTTTTGGAATGGGCACATATGGGTGTGATGGTTAGGTGTCCACATACAGTACTTTTGGCCATATAGTGTATCTTACTAATAGTAATGAGGAGGTTTATCTCCCCGCCAGCAGAGGTTGTGATCATCGGAACACTCGCGTAACCCCTCACAATCACTTCCTCTTTACTTCCTGGTTTCAGAGAGTTTAAACTGTTTGTGTATATCCAGTAATTGAGAAGTCTTGACATTTCCTGTGCCTGAGTAAGCTCTGAGCCTGGGTATTAGTGACTGCCTTATTGTGTTTTGAACTGTTGCCTTGTTATTGGATTTCTCTTGGATTACCCTTCAGCCCTGTCGAACATTATCGATTGTATTTTAACTAGGTGGCACGATACCAACTTTTTTTCCAATTCCGATACTGAACCCTTGAGTATCAGTCAATACCGATACCCATCCAATATCATTTTCTTTAAAAACGACTAAGCTTTGAATTTTTTTTAACAGAAGCGCTTCACAGTTAATCTCTTTCACATAAAACTAATTTAGTACATTGTAAATAGAATAAATATAATCAAATATAAAGTATAAGTCTAATAAAAAGAAAACACTCTTTTTATATGTACAATTTCCAGTTCCAAAATAATTTTATTTTTCCAAATATATTTCCAATCATTGCCATTTATTACAGCAGCTCATGTGTGATATTATCTGATGTATTCTCTGATATCCAATCCACCATTTCTTGCTGGTATTGTCCCAATACTGATCCTGGGTATCAGATCACTGCCGTCTCTAATTTTAATCATTGCTTGCCTCACCAGTTTTGGATTCTGGGTTGTGATTTCACTTTTATCTGCAGTACACCTCTTGCACATGGATCACTGTGCTTCTGAGTCTCCGTTGTTATGCTAATGTAACAATTACATCTCATGACTGAGGTTTGGCACTGGTGTGAACTAGCTCAAGCGGAGTTAGAGGAAGTGTGTCATTGCATGAACGTGGAAGTTTTCGGAAACCCAGTCAACTGACCGTGTTTGTTTAACACTTTACTGTGGAATTTGGAATGACTATCACTCCTGTGCATCGGTACGACATGGCTTTGTCAAATTATTTCACACTCCAGATATAAAGGCTTGATTCATTAGGTAAAACACACACACACACACACACACACACACACACACACACACACACACACAAATGATGCATCAGCTGCTTCAGCAACAGCAGCCCAGCCTTCAAGTGAAGTGTGTCTGTTGAATGTTTGGTCAAAATTCCCGACTCACCAGTTATAGCATAAAAAAAAGCCAATTTTTTTCAATTTTACTCAAGTCGATACTTCTTCTTCTTCTTCTTCTTCTTCTTCTTCTTCTTATTATTATTATTATTATTATTATTATTATACACTTATCATATATCTGTATAAGAATGCATTATTCTATTTATTGAATGTACTGTTGGAGGAAAAATTCTGGAAGGGGGGGGGGGGTGTAAAATGTACCTGTATGCATCTACAAAGTAAATAAAATAAAATAAAATTTCCATTAGTTAAAAATGCACGGTGACGCACGCAGGGTCCTTGGTTTGGTCATGAGTTTGCATGTTCTCCCCATGTCCACGTGGGTTTTTTCCAGGTTCTCCAGTCTCTTCCCAAAAACAGTAGGCAGATTGGCTGTTTGAACATGAATGAATGGAAATAGAAACGAGGGTGTATTCTTGAACAGGACAACAATCCATAACCCAACAAGAAATAGTCTGAACAGAACCAAAAGCAAGAAGTCATGGAACCTCCAGACCCGATTTACAGACAGCTGGCACAGTTAGAACTGAGATGTCAGGAAGATTGAAAGGGAGAATATTACAACTAAGAGGATTCAAAATATGAAAAATAATGACGCAGTTACAAAGTCAGAATCGTGGACATGCAAGTTATAAGACAATGTGTATATCACAATAACAGAGAGAAATGCAGACTTTTCAAGAAATATTCATGTAAAATATGGTAAAATCAGTGTTAGTAACCAATTATTACTTATGATAATGAAGGGACATCTGTGAAATTGATCAAACATAAAGCATAAAACCTATTCAGGCTTGCACTCAACTGTATGCGTAATATACATTTGTACTATATTATTAAGAATTTTCAAATATATCTGAATTCCCTACTCACATGTTTATTCTGCAGAAGTACTAGTGTTGGTAATCTGTGAAAATCACTGAATTGGAATGTAGTTACACAATGAAGTGGTAAAGGCATCCTGGGACTAAACTTATTGAAAACAAGCTCGAGTGTTTGCCTGAAACAACCTTACAATATACTTCAATCAGGAAGGAAGCTACTGGAGAAAAACTATTTTCAGACATTTGACCTTGCTGTGACCTTGACCCTTTTCGGTTCAGTTCAGCTGGATGGAAAGAAGGACGACCTGAAAAAAACATAATGCCTCCACCACCTAGTGGTGGAAACATAACAACTAACACGTTATATAATTTAGCCCGACTCTCCCACGTCCTTATTCCCGACAGTGTGATGCACTAGCCATATATCTCAGCAAATATGACATCAGTGTCCATCAGTGTCCAGAGTTTGAATCTGTGGCCAGTTATTCCTGGCATTAGTAAATCTTGTCACACCCTTTAGTCCTGTGTGGCTGCGTTTTTAATCTGTGGCGTGTTAAGCAATGTGCTAGTGTCTGTGAAATGTCAAGGATAATCAGGATTTGTTATGTTGGTTCAGATGATTGTATCCCACTGAGTGTTTGGGATAAGATGTCTACTCCAAAAAAAAATATATATATATATATTTTCAGTGGATAATGTTATATTTGCATCTGCAATGCAGAAGTGAGTATTTTTCAGTTTTACACTGAGCGCTTCTCTATTATTATGTTAATTTAATAATAATTTTGTAGAAAAACAGTTTGTCTCCAGGAATTAGTCGGATGTTTTGTAGTTGCTGAATGTAATAATAAGTTGGGGTTGAAATTATGGCTAGTCAGACGAATCATGTACTGTTTGTTTGTTAGGATTGACATTTAGACAGATGCTGCCCACGAAAAGCATTACCAGAAGGTCATAAATGACGCCCTACGCTCTTCCTTCGACCTAATAAATCCTATATTCTGTGACACCTCGTGTAACTTCTGAGAAATGTGTAGAGAGAAACAGGGATTGTTCGGGTTTTCCCCAACCAGATCATTAAATGTGCTGTGAAACTAGCATGTCATGTAATTTACCCAGACTCTCCCACTTCCTTATTCCCGGCAATCTGACCGGCACAGGTTCTACCCGATTGAGTTTAGAAATAACAAAATGGTTTCAGACAAACAAATTTAGTTGGCTTTGTGTTTTTTTTTTGCACAGCCTCAGTGGAACAGATCTTTGTGATATTGTAGTGTGTCACCAAGCCTCTTCTTGACACCTCAAACTGAAACTGTTTGAGAAATAGAACCAACATGAATTGAAACTAGATGATCATTAGAATAATTCTTCTGGTAGATCACCTTGCTGAGAGAATGACTTTCACCTCGAGACAGCATGTGTCTTTCCTTGTTGGAGGGACAGTTGCTGTGACACGTCCTCCTGTTTTAACACAGTGCATTTATTACCCCCATATATTACCCCACATAGCAAATCAAGATGTCTGGAGTCAAAGACGATTAAGGCAATTGCTCTGAATATTTGATTTGGTGCTGCCTCATATTTATTTGTACGATTAATGAGAGTGTCCCAGGTCTTTGGCTGTTTCTCCAGTATGGCCTATAGTGCAAGTAATATAGGTGCTTAATGATGTATTTATTGAAAACGGCATAATTTAATCAATCTGGTGGCTTTAACCCACATAGTCTTTAGTCTCTGGATTAAAGGGAAAGAAGAGTATAATGTGTATGATACATCATTTCTGTGATGCTTATGGATCAGACACTCTCTGACCCTGCTTGCTGATTTGTAATATACTGTATGTGCGACATTTTTATTGAAGGATTTTATCCCTGCCATTCTGCACTGCTCTCTTATAACCATTAGGGGGTGATAAAAGAAAAGCTCAAGGTTGCGTTGCATTAAAATCGCCCTTGTCAGCTTTTGCATCATATGATTAGTTGATG
>CM074957.1:13011709-13031681 GCA_037577455.1 Pangasius macronema
GATAGGTGGAGAGTGATGATTCGCTGTGGAGACCCCTGAAGGGAAAAGCCCAAAGAAGAAGAAGAAGAAGAAGAACAAGCATGGTGCCGTGTGATGAACTGACCTCTCTACCTCGTGCTCAGTGATCCCGGCCTCCGAATCCACCAGAACAGAATAAAGTGCTTACTGAAGATTAATAACTGAATGAACGCATGTACCATTCGACTCTGTTGAGGTCTTGTGTAGGAACCAAGGAAACAACTGTTAGTAATGGATAGTTGACCAGTATAGTTGGGAAATTTTTTTTTGGTGATGAAATTCTTGTAATTCACTCAATTCATTGTGTAGTCAATTCAATCGCTCAAAAAATATATAATATAACTATTTTATAAACGTTTGTAGCTATTGGCTTAATATATGAAACTACTGGTTAAGGAACAGGTATAAGGGATTTCTTAAAAGACTAATTAGATTAGATATTTGGGTTGTTATTTCATGCTCGATAATTTGCATAATGAGATTTTATTAGTGTTTATTGCACATTATCACGACTAACACTGCGATTATTAGACAATACAGAGTGTCTAATTAGTGCTTTGTTAAACAGATAACGAGAGCTTAATTAACTCCTTATATGTGTTGTCACATCAAACACACACACACATCACACACACATGCTGTAAATGCTCCATAAATGTTTACAGGAAGCTGGAGCTGCCATCTTTGTCTGGACTTACTAAAGGACAAGGCGTCTGCTTTTGGAGAACCGTAAACACCGTAAACGAAGTTTCCTTCTTCCATTAGAGCAGAATCGAGTGCCGACCCGGACGACCTTCATCATCTCATCTACACCGCACAAAGTCACGCACACTCCACTCAGGAATCTACCTCACGGCTCTGGAAGAGAAAAGTAACACGAGATATCTTTGTGAAAATCACAGTGAAACACGTCAGCTTAGAAAAGTTCTTCGTCTTAAAATCAGCTTAAAAATCAGATTTTAAATGTCGAACTAAGGAGATGCGAGTTTTTAAATAATCAGACAAATCTGTATTTTAATGTACGATAAACGCTTTGTATAAACGTTCACACCTAAAGCCAGCCTGTTTCTGCTGTTCGTCTATCACTTGCATTTTTTTTAAAGTAAATCGTAGACTTGTTTCTAGAAGTGAAATAATCCTATAATTTTAAACTTCTGATAAACTGATTGGCGATACAGTGGATTCGGCTCATATGGTTATTTCAGGCTTCTGGTTATATCTAAACTCTTCCCCTGCTCAGCCTCGCCCTTTTTTATTTTTATTTGTTTTCGTTGGCGACTAAATAACACTAACGTCAAAATTTTCGTCGTCTTTATAATGTTTGACGGGGAAATTTAGGACAACATCCTACAGAAAGTATCAAAATATAACAGCTGAGATTTGTTTTTTAGACATGATGCATTCGAAAGAAAAGATAAAATGCCTGGAAACTCTTTTTTGTACTTCTTCCCTCATCATATATTAGCGTCTCTATTTCTGTCTGGATGTTCTCGCTTGTCGTCTCTTCCTCCTCCTCCTCTGTTCCCTGTAATGCATTAGAGGCTCTATTTTCAGAGCCAATTCATCAAGACCAATCCTCACATCTGCTGAATATTTTATCTCTTCCTGCCGAGGACTGTCTAACTGACAAAGCAGTTTAAAGACTTCTTCTTTTCTTCTTTTTTTTTATGGACAACTGCAAATTTTGAGGACGTATCAACAAGCAGACGAATATTTTAGTAGTGATCTCTAATCATTTCATTTCCTGTTTCTGCCATTTGTTTGCTTTGGATCTTTATTACGAACGTCCTCGTCACTTTCCACAGTTTAATAAATGAAACTTTACATGATGCGTGTTGCGGATGATTTTTATGATGAATGTAGTTGAACTTTTTGGACAAACTGTGATCTCCCGTGGTGTGTGTGTGTGTGTGTGTGTGTGTGTGTGTGTGTGTGTGTGTGTGTGTGTGTGTGACAAACGGGTCACAGGGACACACGCAGGGGCCCGAGGAGACACAGGGCCTCCACGGAAAGACGTAAAGTTGCTCTTTTAATCCACACAGAGTCAAAGGCTTGGGTCAAACCTGCTTGAAGGAAAAGAAGAAGAAGAAGAAGAAGAAGAAGAAGAAGAAGAAGAAATAGCCTACACATTACACATCTGAAGAAGTCACAAGAGCAAATCCATCATTACACCTTCAGTGTGAGTGTTTATCGCTTTAGTTTAGTGAATTTGTTTATTTATTTTTAAATTTACTGGATCAGTTTGTAATTCTGCACATTAGTGCGATTCCTTATGAGAAAGATAGTTTAATACAAATGCCAAAAATAGCCTTCCGACAGCTCTGAGACTGTGAGAATGGCAGCATTGGATCAGCATCAGATATCATGATTTACAAAAAAAAACAACATAACGTGTTGTTTTAACATGAGAGATTTATTGCTGAGCTGGGATCAGAGGAGGACGGCCACCGAGCACCAGGTCCAGCTCTGAAGATCTGAAGATACGTCAGGATTTACGTCGCTGAACTTGTGGAACGTTTACTAAAATGAATTGGGGGAAAAAATCATTTCGGGTGCGTATCACAGATAACCTTGACTCTATATGTTTCTCATATAGACCTGGACTCAGGCTACTAATCTGACTAACTAACTAATTTGTAAAGATGTTAAAATTAAGGTCATGAGTCGGTTCTTGTAGATTCGTTGAGAACGACTCGTATACTGTACGAGCCCTAGGTTTTTGTAGATATAATCACAGCTGTTTCTGTTGTAGCATTGTAATTCAATTAAAAAATGTCTTTTCAACATCTGAGCTGTTCACGAGTGTGAATAGTGAGTCATGTGTTTGACTCTGAGGCGTGTGTGTGTGTGTGTGTGTGTTGTGTGTGTTGTGTGTGTTTAAGAGGAGGCGATCAGTTATCCAGAGGAAATTGAAATCGTAATGAAGCACAGACGCAGCAGCACAGTAACATTAATGCACGGATTTGTACACAGCTCTCATGCCTTGCTGATTGCGCCATGATTTCAATAGATTTATAAAATGCATTGCACAGTAACATTATTTTGCTATTTAGAAGGCAGAGAATGATTTTTTTATGAAACAGCTGCAGCCATAGTTAGGCAAAGAAGAATAATCACTGGACAAAATCATTACATATTTTCTCCAGCTTATAGGGAAAAAACGGCAAAGAGCCATACGGAGAAAGAGTCGACTCTTCTCGGTGAGCCGAGTCAAATGAACTGACTCACTGAAAAGATCAGAAACTCCTGAATTCTGAAATTTGCACAGTAATCTGTATAATTAACCCATCATCTTTAACAAAAGTATTTCCTAAAAATGTTGTCATTTCTTTGGTTAATGGTTTTCGTACGTTACCCACAATCCCGCTGGATTACCTGCTGATAGTGGAGTCTGTAGGATTTACCCTTTGCTTCATCTCTTCCTAAAGAGAGTGATGCAGCAGCGCTTTAGTCCTTTAAACCTGTAGTCCAGCTCTCTCACCTCCTCACCTGTGCACTCAAACACATCAGCTTCCAACGTTTCATGCTAATACCGCCATCGACGCCGTCACGCTCGACTCGTAGATTGCTAACTAGCCTACTTTTACAAGAAGAGTACATTCGACTGGCAGTGAAAATGACAACAAACATGTATGGGGGCAGTCGTGGCCTAATGGTCTGAGAGTTGGACTGAACCTGAACCTGAAGGTGGTGGGTTCGAGTCTCGGGTCCGGCAGGGATTGTAGGTGGGGGAGTGAATGACCAGCGCTCTCNGCCCACTGCTCCGGGTGTGTGTTCACGGGTGTGTGTGTGTTCACTACTGTGTGTGTGCACTTGGATGGGTTAAATGATGTCACCACGCTTGGCCACAAAGTCACTTCACTTCACTTCGCTAACTGCTAACTGTTACAAAAACTTTAAAGGATATTGTTTCGTTCAGATTGCATCCTTCAAGATCGCGTAGCTCAGTGTTGTGTACAGCTGCATGGCATTCTGGGACGTTGAGTCCCGTGTTTGCACAAACAGCTCCACTAATTCTACACTTCTGCATTTAATATGATGAGGGAGAAAAGAAGCTCTTGTTTTGGATTTAAGAGTGAAACCTGACCGTAATCACGTATGTCTGAGATCGTTGAAACAGATATTTCAATATAAACATATTTAATACGTTTCTGAGTTTCTGAGTTTCTTTAAGTTAATGATGTCATGTAAGATGGCGGAGCAAACTTCAAGGTTAGTAGGTTCAAGTTTTCTATTTTTATGACTTCTGGATCTTATTAGTGAATTATTTTTTGCACATGTCTCAGCCTCAGATGCTTCGTCTTGAGCGTTTAATATCGTTTGCACACTTTTCTGGCCACAAGCTTCAGGATCTTGATGGCTGCAATCTTAATGAAGCAATATCCTTTTCAAGGAGTTTTCGTAACACTTAGCAGCAGCTAAACTCCATTTCCCTGCGTGTTTGTTGTCATTTTCATTATCAGTCAAACGCACTCGTGTTGTAAAAGGAGGCAGGTCTTGACAAAATGTATAAAAGTTTAAAGGGTGCCAAAACTTTACAGATCCTGGCTTGGACATAGTAGAAGAAAAAAACCAACAACAATAAAACCAGGACTCTACTTTGATACTGAGTTGTTTATTGGTTGACTCAGGACATGACATCCTTCTATTCATCACCATCACTTACTAATATTTTTATCTCTGAAAAAAAGAAAAGAAAAAAAAAACCCTAAAAGCTGTAAAATCCTTTTAGAAATGTCCCATGCATAGATTTGTGCTCGTTGTGCCTCTAATATAGTAATAATCGCTCTGGATATTCTACACAGCATTCTCTATGTGCACACTGGCTGCAGTGAGTGTAAATACACGTACTATATCACACGCATCCCATCGTTTCGCTGCTAGACGTCGAGAGAAAGCAGTTCTACATGGAGACAGGAGGAGAGAAGAACAGAAGAGCTCCTCGCACGTGAGCTGATTATGGACCGATGAGACCCTCGGAGTGTCTGTTTCGTTTGTTTGTTTTTTCTCCATGCATCTCTGGCAGTGATGGCGCTTCATGAACCGCTTTCAGATACACAGCTTCCTGAAATGGCAGCGTTCTTTGTCTTTAACTTTGTAAAAGAGGCAGCGGCGCTGGACTGGAAACCCTGCCATCGTCCGAGCATGAGGTCCTCTCGTGTTGGCAGAGGGAAGAGTGTGTGCGTACATATGTGCGTACGTGTGTGTGTGTGTGTGTGTGTGTGTGTGTGATGATCTTTTACATTCAGAGTATATTTACATACAGTGTCAGTTTGGCAGGCAGGTTAGATAAAGACGTTTAACTGTTAGGTAGGTTAAGGTAGATGTGTGTTATTAATGCATACATAGGTTGAATGGATATTTTGTGAAACCCGTGGTCATTGTGCTCTCAGTCTGTCTCTCACAGCACCGCTTACACACTGCTTACACACTGCTTACACACTGCTTACACACTTTCACACTTGTTGTTAAGGAGTAAGTGTTGGCTGGGGCGCTTTTTTTGTGCTGATATGGAAAGAAAATACCGCCTCAACCTCAAAGCACGCGCTTACCCATCCCGGCTAGTATCGGCTAACTAGCTAGCTAGCTAACCTAGCTCGAGCGCTTGATTCTCAGGAATGCAGGTAAAATAAAGATCGGTGTAACTCTGGTCATGACGAGGCTGTCTGTCTTCGCTGTAGACAATCGAGAGAATTTGAGCTGACTTGAGGCGTCACATGACATACCTACGATGGCGTTTCAGGGCCACCTTTAAAAAAAATAGATTTTAAGAATAAAGCTGTAATATTTCAAGAATGAAGTCAGAATAAAGTTGCATTTTAACACGGGAAAGTTACAGGTACCATTCTGTCGTAGTATCATTATCGTAATCTCGAAATATTGCAAATTTCATTTTTTCCTAGTAGAATTTTATCCGTGAAATATCGCGACTTTCTTTCTGAAAATGTCATGACTTTATTCTCAACATATTACAATTTTACTGAAATATTGCTACAACGTACGACTTTATTCTCGAAATCTCGTATCGTCGATTTGACGTCGGATCAACGCGGCTCTGAAAGGCCATCGCACGCACCAGTGAGCGTCCCGATAATACACACGCTGTTATTTTCCGATACACTGGAATATCAACAATGAAATATTCTTTCATTTTTCACCAGCACTTTATCCTCCGTGTTTGGTTTCCTCGCTCTCCCCTAACATGCGATCTGATTGGTCAGGAGGTAAAAAAAAAAAAGAATTTGAAACGCCAAGTGTGAAAGCACCCAAAGCACAACTCCAGTGTTTCTCAGCTTATTTTCTATCCTCTGTATCCGTATCGTATGTGCGATTACCACATGTAACTGGGAATTTCCTGTAGTGAGAATAAGAACCTGGTGAAATCCGGTCCACTCCAAACTCAGGAATCATGGAAGTCTAAAGGTACGGTGTTGCCAGGTCTGTCGTTTCCCCACAGAATCGGCCTGTGAGTTGATTTCTGAGTTGACAGAATATGAATGTTTGATTATTTTTAAAAGGAATACGTTGTACATCAGTAGAGGAACCCACTCCAAAACATCTCATTTCAGTTCCCATGGAAACCTGGGACTTCCCAGGATGCATCACTGATCATGTGAAATTCCTGTGGTATAAGAGGAATAAAACATTTAATGCCTTTTTAGGAAAATAATCAACTTTGGTGTGGTAACGATAACTTGTTGATTATTTTCTTATAAAAGCACACCCTGTACACTCTCTCTCTCTCTCTCTCTCTCTCTCTCTCTCTCTCTCTCTCTCTCTATCTCTCTCTATCTATTTATCTATCTCTCTCTCTCTATCTCTCTCTCTCTATCTCTATCTCTCTCTATCTCTCTCTATCTATTTATCTATCTCTCTCTCTCTCTCTCTCTCTATCTATCTCTCTCTATCTATCTATCTATCTCTCTCTCTCTATTTATCTATCTCTCTATCTCTCTCTCTATCTATTTAACTATCTCTCTCTCTCTATCTATTTATCTCTCTCTCTCTCTCTCTATCTATCTATCTCTCTATCTATCCATCTATCTCTCTCTCTCTCTCTATCTCTCTCACTCTCTCTCTATCTCTCTATCTATCCATCTATCTCTCTCTCTCTCTCTCTCTGTCTCTCTCTCTCTTCCTCTCTCTATCTATTTATCTCTCTCTCTCTCTATCTATTTATCTCTCTCTCTCTCTCTCTCTCTCTCTCTCTATCTATTTATCTCTCTCTCTCACTCTATCTAGCTCTCTCTCTCTCTATCTAGCTCTCTCTCTCTCTCTCTGTAGCTCTCTCTCTCTCTCTCTCTATCTATTTATCTCTCTCTCTCTCACTCTATCTAGCTCTCTCTCTCTCTCTATCTAGCTCTCTCTCTCTCTCTGTAGCTCTCTCTCTCTCTCTATCGCTCTCTCTCTATCTATCTATTTATCTCTCTCTCTCTCTCTCTCTATCTATCTCTCTCTATCTATTTATCTCTCTCTCTCTCTCTATCTATCTCTCTCTCTATATATATCTCTCTCTATCTATTTATCTCTCTCTATCTCTCTCTCTCTATCTATTTATCTATCTATCTATCTATCTATCTATCTATCTATCTATCTATCTCTCTCTCTCTATCTCTCTCTCTATCTATTTATCTATCTATCTCTCTCTCTATCTCTCTCTCTATCTATTTATCTATCTCTCTCTCTCTCTCCCTCTCTCTCTCTCTCTCTCTCTCTCTCTCTCTCAGTACAGGGAAATGTGCCAAAGTTCCCTTCTTAATCACACATACGCTACAGATGTCCTCGACAGATATGATATTAAAAAATTAATAAAAATAAAATTAAAATAAAACACTGGAGAGTTGCTTTAACTATTAAACATTGTGACACAGACGTGTTTAAACACTCATTCAGCTGAGCCGCAGTCACGCAGACGGGACCGCGAGTGAGATTGTCTGAAGCTGAAGCAGAGTTGTGCTGTGTGTATTAACACTTTACGCGCTGGACGCTGGAGTAAAACGCTGTGCAAATCCTCGGCAGGGAAACACACCTGAAGCCCTTGAATCTTTCCTCTCCTGTGGAATGTTTGGGACTGAAAGCTCTGCGTCCTTCACCACCATCCGCTCGCCATTACTCCGCAGCACGAAAAGAGGACGAACTGGACGACAGACTGTTTAAACTGAAGCGGTGATGTTTTGTTCCCTTTGTCACTGCTGGTAAGAAAAAGGTACACAGAAATAAAAACCTGACATTCATATGCGCAGTCTTTTGTTGTTATCTCATATCAGAGGTTTGGATATAATCGGGTTAAATACAGATGGTCCGCTTTTGTAAGGTTTTCGTTGAGTTATTGCATGCCGTAGAGTCTGTGGCTACGCCGCCGAGGTGAAGCAGATGGTCCGTGCGTCGGCTGTATCGATGGACACCATCAGGCCGCTTCCTCTGCTTCCTCCTCTGGGTTTAACGAGGTTAATCACAGCCCGGAGCTCGTCAGGACGACTGCATGAGGCCGGTCAGACGCTTCCCCGTCAGAGACTTACCCTGAAACACACAACAACCCACCAATAAATAAATTATTAAACATATAATCAGGTTGGTGAAAATGTGCATCGTACAATCATCTAAAGTTCTGGATCTCTGTAATGAAATATTCCCAAAAAGGAAAAAATAACATCTGTTCATATCGGGATGGCCGTGAATGAACCCGGAGTGGGCATGGATATGATTTTACAACAATTCTCTTGCATTTACAGTTTATTTATTAACAACACTGTACTGAAATTAAATTATGTTAGATTATTTTCTTATGAAATAATATTTCACATTTGGGTCACATGTTGTGAATGTGATTATGGATATTGTTGCATAGGTAAGGAATACATTTCCGAGGAAGGACGTAGAGACTCACAAGACCAGCGAGGTGTAAGGACTAACAAGAATGATAAAACTAGTAATTAACTAAATTAACTAATTACCATTTCACTGAAAACACAGTAGGCATCATGGCCATGAATTTTTCAGATTAGCACAGACTTCAGATTTGCTGATGGGATGGAAATAAAAGCAAAGGATACAGTTACGGGATGAAATTATAAAAACCACCCATTAAAAAAAAATGCTGTCTGTATAAAAGTTAAGATTTTAAGCTTGCTCGTGTACTGATTCTCTGATGTACGCAGAAGTGTTTCATGTCTAGCAGACTTGTCTAATCTAGGATGCTCGTAAGAGAGATTAAAACCCATGAGAGAACCAAATCTCTCTGATTACTCAGTGGGACACCAGACTCTCGTTTATGGCACAAGAAGCTAGCTAGGCCTTTAGGGGGCAGCTGGAGTCAGCTGTATAACAGGAACCAGGGCCCTGGACACGGCTAGCATTATAGCTAACATTATACCTGCTCGTCAGCCAGAGGTAACTAAGGGTAACATTGTAGAGGTGTGTAAATTAATGATGCCTAATGCTGTAGTAAGCTTACAGCAGGTTATGGTTGCTAAACCGCTGGATGTTTGGGCTACTTCTGCAGGCATGTCTGGCCTTTTAGGGCTGGAGGGTATCCATGGTATCTCATTCAGGAAGGTACTTCTCTCATTTCCTGTAACAGAGCTCATAGTCACAGAACAGGCCTAGTTAATTGGTGACGATCCAGAGCTGGGGCCAGCCAGCAGATACTAAAGGTACAGTTATTAATCCACATACACAACTAGCTACAGTCCTGTTGACTTCCTGTATCACTTTCCCATCGCAGTAACAGTAAGAAGTTAGGAGGAAGTTCTCTGCAGGTTGTTGGAGTACCACCTGGACATCCAGCAGTTCGGCGACCATAAACTGCTATAAGCTACATCATCATAAAAGACAGTTTATCAGTTTATTTTCATTTAAGATGTCTTTGTCTCTACAGCGCGTTGTCTTCACAGGGTGAGCCACTGAGGATCAGACACAGTGAGTGTGTACTCATGAGAGTAAATGACCCAAATGAAGCCGGGGTGCCAATACTTTAATCTCGGTGGAAATAGGGAGAATGCTGAGCGCAAACCGTTTCAGATGACGTTGAAATACAAGATAGCTAGGATGCTGTTCCCTCTTATTTGTTGTTGATGTGTGGAAGAGGTTGTTTATGAGTTTATGAGTTTATGAGTTTATGAGTTTATGTGTGGTGTATTACAGAGCGCAGTTTGAATCATCAGCGCTCAGGCTCACTCACCACGCTGCGGGTGAATTTCTCCAGAGATGTGCGGCGGCCCTGCTCACTTTCAGGCTGTTTAAAAGACACACACACACACACACACACACACCCTCAGTGGAAGTGTCAGAAGCCAAAACATGGACAAGACAAAAATCCTATCTTAAAAAATAAGGGATGAAAATATATCTCAGGCTGTATGTCAGTGATGATTTCCTGATTATAAATAACTACTGTGGTTATAAATCAATGATTTCAACCACAGGATTGATCTTAATTCCCAATGAAGGGTAGAAAGGAATCAGATTACTAGAAAACAAAACCATGAAATGAAATATTGCGCTCACAGGTACACATTCTGCCTCAGAATTCAGTAAAACCTTGCCGTGACGTGTTTTGGGTTTAGATTCCTCACACACCTTCTTCCTGGCGAGCAGGAGGTCCTGGTAAGCGCTGGAGCGTAAGAACCGGGTGTAGCTGTCACTCTTCATCAGCTTGTATATGTGATCCTGAGGAAGAGAAGGCGAGGGATTGCAGGGAGAGTTACGATGTGTTCAACATTGACGGTAAAACATGTTTCTGCTCCCGTAGTCTGAAAGGAAGAACTTCAAAACTCAGAGAAGGTCAGGTGTAGCCCAGTGAGAATATCACTCTCAGCAATGCTGGCAGGTTAGCTCATATCAGCTAGCTTGCTAACAGAATCGGTGTGTATACAGTGTGTGTATACAGTGTTAACATGATGAAATTATTTACTGGAAATCTTCTGTATATTGGCTCAAAGACACACCCACTCTTCTGGTCTCATTTCCATATATGGATTCAAATCCATGTCGACATTTACGTCTCTGGTCTTAAAGACACACCCACTCAGTGCTGGTCTAATTTCAATATATGGAGAGTTTCTGTGTGGGTGTAGGGGTCGACACCTCTTAAGGACACACCCACATCGACATCTACGGTCTAAAGCACAAACACACAGCGCTGTTCTTTTTTTCTTATATGGACTTAAAGACACGCCTCTGACTTGTTAATCTGCATTTTCAACCAGTAACATAACTATTTTGCCTGGGTTGAACTCAAAGACACGCCCATATTTCCATATATGGACCCATGTATGGAAACAGATTGCAGATCAGCCAGAAATAGAAATAGCGAGAATGGGGTGCCAATACATTAATCTGGTCAGGAAAGCAGGGCGGATTGCTAAAAATGAATTAAATGACTCAATGACACATTTAGATAGCATGCGGACTTTAATATTAATTCTGGGGTGCCAATAATTTTGATAGCTGCATTTTGCAGAAAATAACTGCACCACTAAAGAAATTTGTATGTTTAAAAATATTATGTTAAAAACAAAACTATACAAACTCAATGTGGACTCACTCACTGGATGCGTCCTCATTATTATTATTATTATTATTATTATTATTATTATTATTATTATACAGGAAGTCGTGTGCTGCGTGTTGTCTTGCCTGTGCATCCTCGAAGCTGTAGCGTCCGGGGTCTTTAAGGTTCTGGCTGGTTCTCTCGTAACTGTGCGAGTCCAGGTTTATGGAGCTCGGAGCACCTTCAGCCAGAAACTCCTGCCAGATCTCCTGAGCCCGAGTGGGAACATCCTGCAGGGGGCGCCGCTTCAAATCCTGCACCGCCAACCAGAATCTGAGGTAAAGCAGCCAAAAACACGGTTTAGGGCAGATCGCCAAACTCCTGACTCACGTTATTACCCTAACGCTATTTTATATTCCACAGAACTGAAGGGAATTTCATGTGGAGTAAGTGACATCACTGATATCTATAAATAGTATTAGGTAGATTTGTCACGACGTATTCGAGTAGTTTCCATTTCATTTCTTTTTAAATATAAAAGAGAAGCAGGCCTTCACCTGCTAAACTCGGACACACTCGGAATTTGCATCTTCAACCAGTAGCATAACTGCTTTGGCTGCTGATGTCTAAAGGGGCAGTCCTTCATATTACAGCGCAGAAGTTTCCATGTCACAGAGAAAACGCAAAGCGTAAACCTTTTTCTAAAACTTTCACAAAGTTACACTGCTACAAAGTGCTGACACTGGAGACTCCTTCCATAAATGCTAAATAAACGCACTTCTCACAGACAACTTGCGACAACCATGTCGACGATTATATGCATTTTTTAAATCTGTTTACGTGGAACTTCGACTGTGAACTATACTGTTGCTATAGAAACGATAACATATTAGAACGAGCGCATTGATACGAATAATTTGCAGCTGCGCTACCGTCAGAGGTGCCGTCATAGAAAATTAATCAACACCTTCTGACCAATCAGAATCCAGAACTCAATTATTCTGTGTCCCAATGTTGCAACAAAACGAGAGGGGGGAAAAACAATAGAGGCAACAGACAAATAATAGAAAAGGAAACCGTAATGGGTTGAATGAAATAAAATAAAAAAAAATAAGATTTTTTATTCTCTACGTGTTTGTTTAGGAATTCGTACTGTAATTACATAATCTCTCGACGTACTACTTTACCTCCTCTGGAACATGTGACAGTGCGAGTGGTACTTTTTTCCATTAGTGCACTCATAAACCACAAGTTGCAGGGAGAACATTCGGTACTCAGGACTAGCAGAGGAAGACAGAGACAGAGAGAGAGAGAGAGAGAGAGAGGGAGAGAGGGAGAGAGAGAGAGTGAGGGAGAGGAAGACAGAGAGAGAGAGAGGGAGAGGAAGACAGAGAGGGAGAGAGGGAGAGAGAGAGAGGGAGAGGGAGAGAGAGAGAGAGGGAGGGAGAGAGGGAGAGAGAGAGGAAGAGAGAGAGAGAGAGAGAGAGGGAGAGAGGGAGATATGGGAGAGGCAAAGTGTTCACTTTCCCCTCTCTGTCCCCGCATAACACTCTGCCGTATCTCTATTGATCTCATCCAGCTTGCAATATTGAAGCATTTCAGGCTATTAAGGAGCCCCAGGGAGAGCCAGAGAGTCGAGAGTCCATATCATATCCACTCTGTTCACGGTTTCATAAGTGGCCGAGGCCTGTGTGAGACAGCGCCCCCCGAAGCAATCCGATTCAGGCGAGGAGATAGCGCCAGATAGCAGAGAAGCGTGAATAGACCCAGGAACAGTTTGATCTCTTTCGCAGTCGCCTCGAGGTTCCGCTGACCTCCGTGTTATCTCGAGAGCGCACTTCAGGGCCTTCCTGTCCCAGACTGGCCTCACACAGAGACACCCGCTGGTCCATTCTGACTACACGAGCCTCCACCAGCACTGACTATCGAGCTTGGATATGAATTTTGGATATGAATATTTGAAATTTACATTTTTAACAGTGTTTTGAACTTGCTCGGAGAAAGATTTACCATTAAAAATATATAACTTGAAAATTAGAAGGTGCCATTTTGAGAGTTTGAAATATCCGAATCCTAAATACTCAAAAATTAACATCTCATGTTGCTGGTTGAAGATGCAAATTCCCATTTCAGCGTCTGAGTCCATATATGGAAATGAGAACAGTGAACAGTGGAGTCAAAATGGAAGATATGAACCATAAAGACTTCTCATCTTCAGTTTGGACTCTACATCTCCTCACTTCACCTCATGGACGAGAGCACGAGAGATGACTGTGATTGGCTAAGTGCTGAGTTTGACTGCTCTGGAAGCGACTGCTTTTCCCTGTGAATCCCTGATATGCTTGACACACATTTGCCCTAATTTACATAAATTTACATACAATCTGCATTTGTGATATTTGAATTTTTGAGATGCTTAAGTATTTAGGGTTCTGAGCATTGGTGGGAGGGAAGGAGATTGGGGGAAAAAAGGAAAGGAGGAAGAAAAGAAAAAGAAAAAAGACAAGCTCACCGCAGGTTCTCCGAACTGAACTCAGACTCCAAGAACTTGAGGAACTGGTCACGGCCTACTGGATCCTTCAGAGCCTCGTCCAATGAGAAGCCCCATTTCCGAACCCTCTGCTGGCTCGGGTCTTTGCTGAGAGACGGATATGCAGAATAAAAAGCGGGAGAGAGGAAGAATTTATCTCTGCTCCTTATAAACGTCCATCACTGCGCCTAATTTTAACCTGTAATTAATCACTCTGAATAAATCATCACAGCAGCGATTAGACGCTTCGGGTAAAATGAATTTCTACATAATTTATCATGATCGTGTTACTGATGACCAATCGGAGCTATTTAAAGGATATTAGGATTAACACCCACACTGTCTGCGGAGACATGCTATCCATCTGAACCTGAACTTTCTCACCATCTTGGACTTTATTTTAAGCTTAACAAAATTGATCAGATACTGAAACAGCACAGAGCGAGGTGAAAGAATCAAACCTGGCCTCCATCTCCCAGAAAGTGGCGTCATCACTGATCCAGGGGTTCGAGGGCTCCGGGGGAGACACAAACGGGTCGTACTCCAGGTACTGCTCAGTGTAGCTCATCAGCCTGGTGGAGAAAAGCTTCAGGTCAGAACGAACTGCTGAGAAGCTAACGCTGGATTCACACTGAGTGCTGAAATTCCTCTTTCATAGGACAGAGAAGATGTCAATGCACGCAGCAGTTTAAGGTTCAAGGGCTCTATTAACATCTGTCTTTCTATCTAATTGTGTATCTGTCCGTCTATCTGTTCATCAAGCTATCCGTCTCTCTATCTGTCTGTCTATCTGTCTGCCTGTCAGTGTATCTGTCTCTATCTGCCCTTCTGTCTATCTGTGTGTCTGCTTGTCCTTCTGTCACTGTCTGTCTATCTGTTTGTGTATCTGTCTGTAACATTTGTCAGTCTGTGACTTTGCATCTGTCCATCAAGCTATCCGTCTCTCTATCTGTCTCTCTAGCTGTCTGTCTATCTGTCTGCCTGTCAGTGTATCCGTCTCTATCTGTCCTTCTGTCTATCTGTGTGTCTGCTTGTCCTTCTGTCACTGTCTGTCCATCTGTCTGTAACATTTGTCAGTCTATCCGACTTTGCATCTGTCCATCAATCTATCAGTCTGTATGTCTATCTCTCTGTCTGTCAGTTCATGTATCTGGTCATCTGTTTGTTCATCATTCCATCCATCCGTCTATCTGTACGTCTGCCCATCCGTCCGTCTATTTGTCCATCTGCCTGTCTATCTATCTAAGACAGACATGTAAAGAGACAGGCGGGAAGTAAGACAGACGTGCAGAAAGATATGGAGACACATAGATAGACAGATACCTTCTGTCTGTCTGTCTGTCAGTCTGGCCAGTGAGTGTACAGTTTACAGCATTAGTGTCTACTTTCTACATTAAAATGATAGATATTGCAGAACAAATACTGAAAACTGATCTATATCGATTTTAAAATATTAAAAAAAAAACATAAAAATGATGGAAAGACAATAAAAAAGGAGAAAAATCAAAAAGAAGAGGTGTGTGTGTGTGTGACATCACTGAGGGTGAATTTAAGCCTAATTTAATACAGATGGGTGGAGATGACGGAGAGATGACGGAGAGATATAAAAGATGAGTGCAGGCTGAATAAAGGAGAGGAAGCGTAAATGCTGGAAGGCTGAACTGTGGAAAACGCACATCATGAAAAAGCACAGCAGACTTTAATGACTAAACGTATTGATTAATGGACAAAAGCACAAAGCGCTCTAACGAGTTTCCTCGGCGTGGGAAGGACGTGACGTAGCGACCGTTCGGTGTTAGAAAGGAAAAAAAAGATTTTCACTTACGTTTCTGCCACTTTGGACATTTTCATGCAGTGTCTGTCCAGCTGAGTGTTCAGGAATAAAATCTGCAGGAAGTGGGGAGATGTTACGCTTAGATCGTTACGATCTTTTCATTTTGTTATTACAATTTAATACGTAAAGTATCTCTCTCAGAGAGAGAGAGAGAGAGAGTGTGTGTGTGTGTGTGTGTGTGTGTGTGTGTGTGTGTGTGTGTGTGACACACACATACACACCTCCTTCTCGACATCCTCCTTAGTGTCCTTCCTGGTCTTCTGCGAGTGTGTGTGTACGGGACTCTGTGTCTGTGTGTCTTCTGCCACACCATACACCGACTACACACACACACACACACACACACACACACACACACACACACACACACACACACACACACACACACAGATATGACAGCAGTTTCACACCACTGCAACTCAATAAACGCAGATTTATTGATGTGATTTGTCTCTGTTATTTTTATGCACCACATTCTCTCACGAAAGTTCACACGTTTACACATGCATGCATATACACACACACACACACACACACACACACACACACACACACACACTTTACCTTCTTGACACGTTGTGGGTTTTTCATGCGGCGGCACTTCCTGATGTCCATTTCAGTGGTATTGACACAGCCTGGCTGCGGGTCACATGATCAATATTTCATTTCTCAATTTTTTCTCTTTTTCAGACTTGAGCTCTCAGTGTTCCCTATGTTCTCTGTGTTCCCCACATTCTCTGTGTTCACCATGTTCTCTGTGTTCCCCACGCTCTCAGTCTTCCTCTTTGTTCTCTGTGTTCCCCACATTCTCTGTGTTCCCCACGCTCTCTGTGTTCCCTATGTTCTCTGTGTTCCCTGTGTTCTCTATGTTTCCCACGTTCTCTGTGTTCCCACGTTCTCTGTGTTCCCCACGTTCTCTGTGTTCCCCACGCTCTCTGTGTTCCCCACACTCTCTGTGTTCCCTATGTTCTCTGTGTTCCCTATGTTCTCTATGTTCCCCACGTTCTCTGTGTTCCCCACATTCTCTGTGCTCCCCACATTCTCTGTGTTCCCCATGTTCTCTGTGTTCCCCCTGTTCTCTGTGTTCCCTATGTTCTCTGTGTTCCCCACATTCTCTCTGTTCCCCCTGTTCTCTGTGTTCCCCACATTCTCTGTGTTCCCCACGTTCTTAATGTTCCCTGTGTTCCCCATGTTCATGTTCCCCATGTTCTGTGTTCCCCCTGTTCTCTGTGTTCCCCACATTCTCTGTGCTCCCCACATTCTCTCTGTTCCCCCTGTTCTCTGTGTTCCCCACATTCTCTGTGTTCCCCATGTTCTTAATGTTCTCTGTGTTCCCCACATTCTCTGTGTTCCCCCTGTTCTCTGTGTTCCCCACATTCTCTGTGTTCCCCATGTTCTTAATGTTCCCTGTGTTCCCCATATTCATGTTCCCCATGTTCTGTGGTCCCCATGTTCTCTGTGTTCTTTGTGTTCCCATGTTCTCAGTGTTCCCATGTTCTTTGTGTTCTCTGTGTTCCCCATACTCTCCTTGCTCCCCTTGTTCTCTGTGCTCCCATGTTCTCTGTGTTCCCCATACTCTCCTTGTTCCCCTTATTCATGTTCCTCTCCTTATTCATGTATACTCTCCTTGTTCCCCTTATTCATGTTCCCCATGTTCTGTGGTCCCCATGTTCTCTGTGTTCTTTGTGTTCCCCTTGTTCCCTGTGTTCCCCATGCACTGTTTTCCCTGTGCTCCCACATGACAATAACACATGTGTAACAGGATCTGTGTGAGCTGAACTGAATGACTTGTATTACTCATTCCTACTGTAGCTATCAATCAGGAAGTCCATAATCTACACACACCACTGGCCTGTGCACGTCCCAGAACGCTCGCTCCTGACTGTCCAGGATCTTCCTCTCCGTCTTATCCTTCTTCCGGTCAATCCTAAAAAACCCAGAGAGGAAAACGTGTGAAAATGCCACACACTCATAATAACAATAAAGAGGCATGTAGAGAAATGCTCGGCCATGCGCTTCTACGAAGACCACAGCTACTTCTTTTTTCCGGGTCAAAACAGAAAAAAGTCAAAATATCTAGACCTAAATTTATGCCAAGGAAATAAAAAGGTAAATTCAGAAAACAAGTCAGATGTGGATTGAACGGATGATACACGGATAAACACGGGCTCACACACACACACACGGGTCTGCTAACAGCGGTGCGGTTAATCATTAACACTTCACCTCCTCCCCATGGTAACACCACATGGTGTTTAAACCCCTCAGCCTCATGACTTATTTATTTATTTTTTCAGTTTGAACACAGCGAAGCTCACAGCAGGAACATTAGGCTGGGAATGGAAGTGCTGAGGAAAATCCCTGCTTGAGAAAGCCTGTCAGTGCACGTCCTCTTCATCGTCATCATCATCCTCATCATCAACATCATTAATGATCAACATCATCATCACCATCAATATCATGATCAATATCATCCCCAATAGTTCTCATTATCATCATCCCCATCAGCATCATCATCCTCATCATCCCCCTCCTCCTCCTCCTCCTCATCCTCATCATCCTCATCCCCCTCCTCCTCATCATCATCAACATCCTCCTCCTCCTCCTCCTCCTCCTCATCATCATCATCAATATCATGATCAACATCATCCCCAATAGTTCTCATTATCATCATCCCCATCAGCATTATCATCTTCATCATCCACCTCCTCTTCCTCATCATCCTCATCCTCCTCCTCATCATCATCATCATCATCAATATCATCATCATCAATATCATGATCAACATCATCCCCAATAGTTCTCATTATCATCATCCTCATCATCATCATCATCCTCCTCATCCTCCTCCTCCTCCTCCTCCTCCTCATCATCATCATCATCATCATCATCATCATCATCCTCCTCATCCTCCTCCTCCTCCTCCTCCTCCTCGTCCACTCGTCTGAGAGTGGAGTGAATTCATTTCCATTCCTGACACTTCACTCTTACGTAACTGACATTTCAGACACAATCACACACACTGTGTCCTGCACTGATGATGATTTACTGTCCTGACTCGGCTCTGTGCGCTAGGGGAGTCGCGTTTTTTTCTCCTGGTGAATAAATGATGGTGTTTTTTTAAATGACAGAGGAACTGAAACTGTTCATCAATTGTTCTACAATCACACTATCACCTCATCTCTCTGAATTCCCCAAACTATAATAACAATAACGCTCATACACACACTGCACACGACAGACCGGTGTGTTTACTCACTACATGTATGCTCTGTGTGTGTGTGTGTGTGTGTGTGTGTGTGTGTGTGTGTGTGTGTGTGTGTGTGTGTGTGTGGAGAGAGACAGCTTGGGATTGAAAGGGAAAGTCAACACCTATGAGTTAATAAGGTTCACACCGTTGCCCTGACGACAGCACTTACTTAACCTGAGCTTCAGCCTGCATGAAGATGAACTCCCACTTCCTGGAGAATGCTCGCTGCAACCTCGCCAGGTTCTCCTGAAAATGGGGGAAAAAAACAACAAAAAAGTAAGAAAAGGGGAAATAAAAAGAAGAAAAGATAAAGAAATCAACAAAGGAAGGAAGGAAGGAAGGAAGGAAGGAGGAGGAGGATAAAGAAGCTCAGAAACATTTGAAAAGAAATTAAGAAAGAAAACAAGAAAGGAAAATGGGAAATAAAGAAGAAACGGAAAAGAAAGCAAAGAAGGAAGAACAATAAATACATTAGGATAAATCCATCCATTCTCTGGACCACACAGGGAGCAGGGAGCCGGGAGGCTTTCCCAGGGGACTCGGGGGTGCCGAGCCAACACAGGGCACAATCACACACACACGCACACGCACACACACATACACACACACACACACACACACACTCACAAATGATGGACAATTTAGAAATGCCAATCAGCCTACAACGCATGTCTTTGGACTGGGGGAGGAAACCGGAGTACTGATAGAAAACAAACAAGTAAAAGAAACAAAAGAGAGAAAATAAAATAAAAGAGAAACAAAGAAACAAAGAAAATGAAGAAAAAGGAAAGAAAGAAATCAGAAAAGGAAGAAAGAAAGAAAGAAAGAAAGAAAGAAAGAAAGAAAGAA
>CM074957.1:13037996-13074774 GCA_037577455.1 Pangasius macronema
GAGAGAGAGAGAGAGAGAGAGAGAGAGAGAGAGAGTGTGTGTGTGTGTGTGTGAGAGAGAGAGAGAGAGAGAGAGAGTGTGTGTGTGTGTGTGTGTGTGTGTGTGAGGGGTTGGGAGGCTTTTACGTGCACACTGTGGAACACGTCACTGGGCAGTGCTGTTACACCCGACACCACACTTCCTCATTTTTCCTCCGCAGCAGCAGCAGCTAGGCGCACAGACACAGCTTTATCCGAGTACTGAATATAGGAAATAACGCTTTTATTATTATAATTATTATTTTTGTTTAAAAAAGGATACAACTCCCGAGATTAAGAGCTGAAGCCGCTCTTTTGCACGCGGGCGGAAATCCTTCAGCAGCTGCTCATCCGGAGTCGTGTGTGTTATCTAAACGCGGGTTGTTTTTCTCCTGTTTAAAAGTTTTGCGCAAGTAAAAACTGAGTTCTTGTTTACCGGCTTGTGCGTGTTTACAAACAACAACAACAACAACAAGAAGAGGAAGCTACCAAAGAAGACGCCATGGTGCTGAAATCAGAGGACGGCGTCGGTAAGTTGTTCGGCTGTCAAATAGAAGAGTTAGCACTCAAAGCTAACACACGACCAACAAGTGTGTGTGTGTGTGTGTGTGTGTGTGTGTGTGTGTGTACATATACACAGCTTTAACGCGTTAAACTGAATTAACACACATGCAGCGGCTTGTTAGTGAAGTGTTTTATTGTTTGTTATATTTATATCTTATTATTACAGTTAGCTACATATTATAGTTATAGTTAGCTATAGATTATAATTATAATCTATAGCTGACTATATAACTAAATTATAGTAGTTATAGATTATAGTTATAATTGTAGTTAGCTTTAGATTGTAGCTGTAATAATAATAATAATAATAATAATAATATAGCTTGAGGGTAAGATATTAATAATTTGTAATATTTCACATTTCTGTCCTGTATTTTTTGTCCTGTCTTTTTTTTTTATTTTATTTATTTTTGGGTGAATTTGTCTGTACAAACTCACTATAGCTTTCTGTCTATTCAGTGACACAGCGATTGCAGCATAAGAAAACATTTCACTTATATATTTTATTTACGTTTCACTTACATCACATTTCACCTAGATATCATGTCTAAACAAGAGGTAAACAGCAAAATTATAAAATATGTAAATATCCCACTGTTTAATTAAACAAATAAATACAACTGTGCATTAGTTTTAAGGTGCACATAAGCGATATTGGGCATTTTGCTGTATATATTGCTGAAAGTGAAATGATCAGTGGCTATTTGTTTAATTTTAAGTGACTGTCGAACAAACCAAACCAAACCGTATTCTTAAATCAGTTACTTTTCCATGTCATTGGTCATCTGAGATGATAAATGCGCTGTTGTATTTGTATCTCAGCCTGCTTTAATAAATAGCGCAGACTGTAACACTACCACATTGTCTCTCACTCCGGTGTGTGATGTAATTGCTCACTCGGTTGCATCACTCCTGCGTCATCGTTCATGGTGGGCAGTGAAAGGGTCCTGTGGTCTCTGCTGCTGCTCTATCAGGGTTTGGCTCTGTCCCAAACCGCATTTTGCTCTGCTAAATAATATGTGCAGCAGTATGATAGGCCGGGACAGTATGCTTGGATCCCGTCTCAGCTTTAAGTCAGGTCAGTAAATGTAAATGGGCTAAGAAGGTTTGGGATTTCTGACCTCGTAACGAGTGCTGCGATGAAAGGCGGTTTTGAAAATGTGATAATTCAGGACAAAATTATTTAAAAAAGCATATTTTTTGTTGTTTAGAATCACAGTTTTCTTTGGCGCCAAAGTCTTAACGCCAACTCAGCTTTCGACCAAAAGAAATCTGCTTAACAGTACAACGAGAAATATTGAGTATATCAGTATATGTACAGTAACTACTGTAAACCAGTTATTGGAACATACACAGGTGTTTAGGTGCTAACCAAAACGTTGCGCTCAAGAAGAAATGAAACTGCTTGTTGCATATTTGCGATGTTTTTAGCACGACATGGGCCGAGTCCTGCGCTTGACAAACTATAGAACGAAAACGAAAATCTTATCTGGCCTGAACAAATGTTTATGCTAGGCAATTCGCAGGACGTTTTGGATACCAATGCATATTTAATGGGTTTCAGGCTGGCACTGGGCAGATCAAGGGCAAAGCTGTCTCAGCGTGAGACACACACCCTGCAGCTGAAGAATTAAAATGTACAAACGGGTCATGGACCGAACGGGAAGGGTCTGGCCTGACGGTGTTTGATCTCTGAACGTTGAACCTGTTGCAGTCAGAATGAGAATAAAGATGGCCAGCAGAGACAGTTCACGGTAGTCAGTTGTAAGAAATGAATCACGCAGCCAACACCCAGCGAGCGCAACAACTTAATCTGAGTCATATCTTTATCAGACACAGTCTGACTCAAGGCTCTCAGCCTAAAAAACACTCATAACAAACCTCCTGCCAGCCTGCAAAATTAGCAGCTGCACAACCCTGCGTGTCTGCTGAGACAAGGCATGGCTTGTCCTTTAAATAGCCGCTTGACATGCCGTTATGCAATGCGTTACTCACTTATCTGTTAGCTACATACCTTTCTGTATGCTTACCTTCATGTTCAATATGACCAAATCACATCTCCACATTATCTGTAATCCTACCTACAATATCTCACGCTGTCATAGAGAAGTTGCAGCTTTATCGATATTAAAGCACAGAGAATCACTCAGTTCCAGTATTGACATTCTCTTAATAACCAAGACAGCTCTCTGTTAGGTAGTGCTTAGTGCTCAGTTCCACTCAGTCAGCATCAGACACCTTCATGGCATAAAATACATCACTGGATCATATCAGAAAATTTGCCACATTTGGTCTGATACTCATCCTGCGTTTTAGATCAGATGCTCGGGATCTGATTGGTGTGTCCCTAGTGCATGAATACTGCAGCACAATGTGTGTTCTCAGTCAATATACATGTCTTATACAATCAGATTATCTTGCACAATTCATACATTTGATTCAGTATTGGCTCTGCGGCATTAATATCACAGATATCTTAACATCTTTAGCTCAGACTGTATAAAACTGCTGACACTGGAGACTCTCTTTGTAAGTTGTTACCATAGAAACAATAATATAGCTGGCACTAGTGTCAGAGCTGCTATGATAGAAAATGAACACTTCCTGACCAATCAAATTAGAGAATTCATCTCNCTGTAACATGAACAGAAGGTTAATATTAAATCGCTGTTTCTATGTTATTGTTTCTGTAGAAACAGATCATTCACAGGAATTATGTAGGACGGATTAAAAAAAGGATCGTTTAACAAAAATAAAGGCCATGTAATCATTGATTTGTGGTAACGGCACTCCGCTTCGTGTCTTGCTGCATTACACCACCCCAGCAAGGATTATTTTTATAATCGCAAGGTCTGTCCTGCATTAGTCCTTACTTAATCACCATGGAAACTCACTCATCCAATGCTGATTCATAGCTGTCCACATGCAAAGGTTTGCTATTGGAAGCAAACATACATAATAACATATTATTAAATATTATTATATTTATGTAGTGTTATGGTATAGAATAATGTAACATTAATATATGGAAACTGTTCTGAATGTACAGAACATTGAACTGTATAAACCTGTAGGTCTGAACAATAAAATGAACAGTAATTATTAATAATTCTGTCCTGATTTGTTACAAAAAGTGTCAACGCAAGGGAGGGTCGTGATCGATACTTCAACCTCTAAATTTAGTTGTCAGTTTGTTTTGTCCGCAGTGATACGCAGTTGCAAAATGTCTGGAATCCGATGGCTTTCACAAACTCTGCCTGAGCCGATGACACATTCAACCGATAAAACATATTACAAATGACTAGCATTGTTAGCTAGCTAACGCTCCGTTCAGAGCAGACCATCGCATCCTGACGTCCTGGAATCTTCCTCGCGTGTGAATGCACTGGATCCAGGAACATTACAGCGACAGACTGTACGACTGTTGCGAGAAAGCTGGCAACGTTTCAGGTTTTCTGTATGAAAGGATTCTGACTTGCTTTATCTCTCTCTCTCTATTATTCTCTCACTATCTCTCTCTTTCTCTGGCTATGTATCTATTTTCTGCTTTATCACCAACCAGTTTCATGCCATTCCTAACACTAGAACAGGCAGCTGCATGTCCTAACTCTCCCCGACTTGCAGACGAGATGCAGAACAGCGCTCTGAACCTAACACTGACTCCATGTTCATTAATCGCCTCACTGTTAAAGACAAAACCGCACCGCAATTTCCAGGAGCACAGGAGCATTTGCGTTTATTTGCCTGAGGATGCCAGGAGGCAAAGCAGCCGAAAGCCAAGTGAATTTGTTCTTCTTTGCGCTCGATATGGACACTTCCTGTCGTTTGGAAATGTTATTATTATTACTATTGTTGCACTGTAACTGCAATGAATTGCACAAGAGGTTTGTAGGGAATCTGAGAGCATTTCAGGAGGAGAAGAATGGGATTATGGGAGTATTATGGAGCAGCACACACACACACACACACACACACACCACCATACCCCCAACACACACAAACTCACGGCTACCAACTCCTCTTACCTGGACTGAGCAGGCCAGCTGTCCCTACCATGAGAAAGAATCGGACATCTGAAATACTAATCCATTTTCAAGGCATAATTCTTGCACTCGTCATCTTATTTTCATGACGAACTTCTGTTTTTCATTTTTATTTGTGCAGCTTTTTAATAACAGACATTAATACATTGTACGGTGTACAGTACCAGGTGCGTTGAAAGGGCGTTATATTGTGAGTAGGAGTCTTTCTGATTACAGCAGCAGCTCTTAGGTACACGTTTACAGAATCCATGTGAGATCCAGGAAGTTTAGATCTTTAGAGTATGCGTCATCCTATAGTAGTGTAATGGACATCACAGACACTGACGTGATAACTGACATTTTAAGAAAAAAAACTCTATAAAGAATATTTCTTTTATATATTTCTGCCATTACCCTCTGGCTGGCTTGAGTTAGATGGAGCTGTATTAGAATTAGAGTGTCAGAGTGTCATGTCCTGCATTACTCCACCTAGGGCTGGGCAATATGACCATATAATGTCCATACCGTGATAAATTATGTCACAATACACTTTTCTGAGATATTGTGATATCTTTTATCACATTTTAATTATTTTTTTTTTTTCAACTAATTACAAAGTGACTAGAAATGGCTGATATTAGGTGTTAGGTGTTTCAGTTTCTGATGTCAGGCGTTTCAGTTTCTGTTAAATATTTCTTAATGTATTTGTTATTAGCTATTTTAATAAAAATACATTTATATTGGTAGACATTAAATACATTACTGAACAATGATTGAACAGGTATTTAAAAAAAAAAAAAATGAAACACTTCTGTGTTGCTGCTACTCAGTTTGGGAGCAAACCTATTTTGCGACGTATCGCGTGTCGTAGAAATGTCTTCGGGAATCGAGATTAGAGATCACGATGCCACTTTTTCTTTTCCGATACCGATACTGATCAGACGATATGGCACCTGTCCGTATAACAAAAGACGTTTTTGATGATTCGAAATTCTAAGGATTCGCGAAGTGTCAAGTTGAGCAACCGTGTTTTTAGACTTACATTGTAAATATAATAAATATTATAATGTAGAAAGTATAGATATAATCAAATCTATCCTAAGAATTTTTTTTTCTTCCAAATCCAAATACCAGTCTTTGCCATTTGTTAGAGGATCCGATGTCCGATATGTTTTCTCTAATATCTGATCCCTCATTTTTTTGCAGCTTTCCATCCGATGCCTGGTGTCAGGTGTCAGGTGTCAGGTGTCAGGTGCTGTCTGTAATCATGATATATTTGTCTTATCGCCTATCCCTGTTTGTTTTTTGTTTTTTATTTTGACAAAAGAAACAGGATCACGACTAGATAATCACACTCTTCAGCATCCGCCCTAGACGTCTGCGTGTAGTGTAGTAAAAGCTAGACGTGTGCTTCGTTAAAAGTCTGAATAGAGATCAGCAGCGATCAGCGAGCACAAACTCAGTCTTTTGAGGCCGCTAGAAATATATATTTTTGACTCATGCCATTCCTACCTTTGTTTCTGTTTCTGTCATTAGGTGTTTATGTTGTAGTCGAAACACCAGTGCCAGGCATTTCTCGATCTGGCACGCCCATCCTGCTCTCGTGTGCAAAATCGAAAAAAATTGTCTAAAAAATTGTGTCACTTTGACATTAATTCTTCCATAGTAAATCAAACACTTACATGAGAATACGAATGCTTATTAAGTGGCAAATGACGGATTTTTATATCATCATGTTTTTTTTAATCATGAAAGCCCTGACTAGGCCGACTGATTTCATCATCACTCAACTGCACGCATGGACTTAACAGGAAAATGTGCTTGTACAAATGTTCATTTATCAGTCTTTTTTTTTTCTTAGCATTCGTATTCAAATATGTAAAAGTTGCTTCATTTTTATAGCATCGTGAACATGAAAGAGGGCAGAAAATGAAAAAGAAGCGCGATATTGTGAGGCTTTCTCTCATACAGGGTGTGGACTTTATTCTCTCTATAGCTCTGAGCTAAACCCCCAACAGGAAGCAGTGTCTTGCACATATCTCTGGTCAGGAAGTCCCAGTAGAGAGCCCTTTGACTACTGTGTGGAGCAAGGGATCAGTCTGATGCCTGGCATCGCTGAAAAAAAAGAGAGAGAGAGAGAAGGGGGTGGGTTTGAGTTGTGTTTGTGTGTTTGACTCTGTTCAGTTTCCCGCCTACATATACAAGATGTTTACAGCCTACTATGTCGGATTTGGTCACATGACCTAAGCCTGTGGCTTCCGCTGGTTAATCTGATGCGTACCGGATGTGTGTAGGGTTTTTCCATCAAGGCTAAGTACAATGTGATGTAAGATGGATGTAGCTGAATGTATAGAGGTCTATTGTGTTATATGAATGCACAGACTAATTCATACTGTGTGATTTAGGCTTCAGCATTTCTGCATGCCAAGAATGTTCTGCATTTTTATAGAAATAGCTGATTAATTGTTATAAGCTAATGCTACAGCTTTAGAGCGTGACAAATTATACCAGAAGCTGACATGAAAAAAAAAATAATGACCTCTCGAGAGCTTCAGATCTCTCATCTCGACAGTTGTCCACTGTCACTGTGATCCCATAAAGTTGATTAATCGACTGAGCTTTTAACTCCTACACTGATGAAGTACAGATATTCAAGGAATTTGGATTTTACCCAACATCAGTGAGCGCTATAGTAGAACTACAGGTTGGATTAGTTAGCTGTAAAGCTCGTACTGTGTGTTTAATATTTCTGTTACTGGCAGGAGGAAAATTGAATTGACGACGCCACGGATTGACAGGACAGCTGTTCATGAGCAAATGAATATTTGAATATTACATTTCAGACTTCTTTATGCAACTGCTTCCATAAGTAATATGTAAAAAATCCCCCTGCTAATCTGCCACTCCATTACGATTGCGTTAATTAGAGCTGAGTATGTTCTGTACTGCATGTACACACAAATAACTGACAGGCAGGAAGGCAGCCAGGTGCGGGTGTGTCGCTTGCCTGGGGAGAAGATGGCACCAGGATGCCTAAACATTGTTGCAGACCAAGTACACCCCTTCAAGGCAACACTATTCCCTAATGGCAGTGGCCTCTTTCAGCAGGAGAATGCAGAATTGTTCAGGAATGGCTTGATCTCAGTCTGATCGAGCATCTGTGGGATTTGCCAGACGAGCAAGTCCGAACCATGGAGGCCCCACCTCGCAACTTACAGGACTTAAAAGATCTGCTGCTAATGTCTTGGTGCCAGATGCCACAGCACACCTTCAAAGGTCTGGAGGAGTCCATGCCTCGACGGCTCAGAGCTGTTGCATATAATAAACACTAGTGGCACTCTTTCTAACCCAAAGTGCTATTACTAAGCTAATAATCTCCCTTATTCTTTAATTCATTCTTCACATCACCCGATACACTCAGGCTTAGGCTAACTGTCTAAAAATGTCATTGGTGCACCACAGCCCTTCTCTGGCCCTTTAAATGTAGAGTATGCGTTCTCTAGGACTGATCCTTTCCAGGGCTTTGCTCTGCTCACACACATTGCAGGATGTTTACTCCCCAAATCACAGACTGTTTGCTTTAGAGAAGCCCTGTCTGTCCAACCTTCCTTTCACACACTGATCAAGCTTCGTATCACAACCACGGTTCAGCCTTTTATCATTATGGTATGATCACGTTACTGCTAAATTCAAAATTGTAGCTTCTGGTAAAAATAATTTCCACAGTGAGTCCATAAAGGATTGACACGATGCTGCATTTATCACAGAAGCACAAATTCTGTGTTAGAATAATGCAGATTAGATCAATTCTCCAATCTGATTGGTCAATGTTGATAACCAGTAACAGCAGTTCTGACAGTAGTGCCGGCTGTAGGGTTTGTATTAATACATTATCGTTGTAGTAATACATTATCATTTATTAATACATGATCAAATCAGTTTGTTCAAATACATTATTGTTTCTATAGTAACAGCATCCACAGGGACTTGTATGGCAGACTAGTGTTTCTCAAAAACGGATTAAAGACGCGTGGGATCCCTGATATGGTGAAGTTTTCTGGTAGGAAGGAGTCTCCTCCTTGGAAGGAGCTTCATAACAATCCTCCTTTAAGTTTTCTGACATTCAGGATGGACAACTTTGTGGTTTTTCAGTAACGTGCCAAGCTGTGTGTTTGTGTCATTTTATCTTCACGAGAAAGAAAAGAGAAAGAGTGGTGAGTGAGCGACTGTTTACAGCTGATAACAGGATCGAACTTGTTTCATGATCATTCCATAACATTATTTTTACTCGAAACATATTCAGAGTTAAAAAGCATGCTATGGCATTCTTTAAATAAATCAATAAATAAAGTTAGTTAGCAACTTTCTGTGGAATAAGAGGAATAGAACGCTTGTGCCCTTGCCGGTATTGGGCTGATCACAGCCCCATGAGAAGCGTCACACCACCCTGTCATTGATTATTTTCCTATAACACCACTCCCTATTATGTTTTATTTCTGTTTTATTTGTTTTATTTCCATAGCAACAGCTCATACACAGGATTTGTACAGCAGACGTTCTACATATTCTTAAAAAAAAAAATAAAAAAAAAAGTTTGCGCTTTGTAACAGTCTTGGTGCTTTGCAAAGTTTCCCAGCACGAGAAACTCTTCAGGACAGAGGAGTTTACGCTTCCTGTTTCTCTGTAAAATGACAAGCTGTGTGTTTTTTTTTTTTTGACACACACAGAGAGAGAGAGAGAGAGAGAGAGAGAGAGAGAGCGAGAAGGTGATGCTTGTGAGAAGTGACAACTCTTTATCATTGCTAAAACGTAATCGATAACAGGAACTTAACCATAAACCATTTAAAATTGCAACGTGTCGTTTATTAATAAATTACACATTGTAATTGATCTCAAGTGGCTGTGGGATAAGTGGAATAACACACTCCACCCCGTGCGCTAATATGAAAATAATCCACCTCAGTGTTGAATATTTTTGTATAACAGGAACAGGTAGGTATAGTGTGTTAGACATTTTGTAGGTGGAAAGGCTCCTAAGGTGGAAAAATGACATCTTGTGTGCATTTGCTTTAGGTATTGGAAAGTTACTCAATTACTTCCGTGCTTGTTTACAAACTGAACATGGCAGTTTGTAGTTTTATTATTGATGGGGTTAGCGCAAATTTCAAGATCTAATGCCAGTATTTAACTATCTTAAATTTCTTATTTGGAAAAAAAAGAAAGAAAGAAAATATATTAGCTGATGAGTTAGGGAAATAAACGTGTTAAAACAGATCAGTTAAGAAATTGACGGCGCATGCAGATGAATAGATTGAGGCCGTTTGAGAGAAGAGCTACTGCATGAGTATGAATTTTGTCATCTTCTGAAAATGAGTGATGATAGGCTGACCTCGTACTGAAGTAATCCCCTCGCAAATCTCACTGACTCACGTCTGTTCTGGATCGATGAGAAAGTACGGGAAAGATGAGTAATTTAGGGATGCTTCATTCACCACTGGGATTCTAGCAGTCATGCAGTTGTAGTCTTGAGGATCAGATGGAGTCAGTGTGTGTATATGCACATGTGTGATGGCAGATACTGGGGACAAACTGGAGAGAGAGAGAGAGAGAGAGAGAGAGAGAGAGAGAGAGAGAGAGAAAGAAAGAAAGAAAGAAGCAATCTAACTAACTAACTTTATTAATTACGAGGGAAATTGAATAGAACATGTCTAGAAGAATGACGAATGTGACTCACCGACCCGAGCGTGTCTTAGGGCCATTTCCTCTACTACTACTAACACACACACACACACACACACACACACACTCACACACACACACATATACACACACAAACGACTGTGACCCCTTTGTATACCTCATATTTAGGTTTTTGTTTTTTCTTTTTTCTTTTTTGGTGGCCAGTTTCCTTATTTGGTCAGGGTTTCTCCCCTTTTTTTTTTTTTTTTGCAAACCTACTGATTTGCTGTCAGTTTGTAAGCAAACATGTGATACATAATGTGTATCATCGAAATGCCTTTGCGAATCAGGATATATTTTTGTCATCTGGCCCACCCCTACCTGTAAATTTGATAGTAACTCAGAGAAGAGGCAGAGACTAAGCCAACCTGCTAGGATTTAGGAAAGGAAGTATATTGTGAAGTCCGGTTTGGTTAGTAAGAAGAAGGGCAGAAAGTCTCCACTGGATGGAGCTTCTGTGTTAGTGACAGCAGTGTCTCAGCGATGGACAGAGAGTGGGAGTGAGAGAGAGAGGGAGGGAGGGGGGGCAGAGGAACAGAGAGAGAGAGAGAGAGAGAGAGAGAGAGAGGGATGTCCAGATGGACTACAGCAGTGCGCTTGCTAAGTGACAGCTCGGATACAAGCTTCACTCTCTGTTCCTCTCGCTTTCGCTCTCTTTATTAACATCATTTCTGGATCAAGAGTGCCATTGAAGGATCTTTTTCGCTGCTGCTGGACCGTTGTCTCTGGACTTCTTAAGGGATGTATCTGTTATACAGTTATTCTCCTCATCACTCACCAGAATAGAACAGTAATTTAAGAAGTACATGAAGATTGGCTGAAGAAGCAAAATTCTTCTCAGGATTAGACAAAACAGGTCAGTTTTATGGCATTTTTCTTTCAAAAACCACATAATAGCATCATGTAAAGTGCTAACAGTTTGTTAACCAGTAGAAATTTTCATATATATCGGAAGCACACCTTCTGTTGAAGTTCCTCTATCGTACACTGTTTATATACACGTCCACTTTATGTACAAAAACAGCCATAATTCATTTTTACTAGACCAATTTTGAAGCACTCTTTATCCCTCAGAATTAAACATCCTGTTTCAGTTACTGCGTCCTTACGACTGAGCGTTTGCTGTGTGTAAATGACCTCTGTGCTGATTGGATGGTCACCTCACCTGTAACATGGGTAGAAAGGGATCTGCTAGTTCATAACTCTAGAAAAAATTAGGTAAATATGGATTCTACCGCTATTGACTTGATGACTAGCAATAGAATTCCAACAGAAAATGTTAGTGTTAGCGTTTTGAGAACAGTGCATATTGTGTTAGATAAAACTGCCTCAGAGTCAGTGCTCAGTGCTCAGTGCTTCCTTTAACTAGGAAAAGACAAAGAAAACCACCCCCTCAATTCGGAATTCCTAACCGGGCAGTCGGGACGGTCAACGCCGAGTTCAGCATGTGATGTCATTTCAACATGGCTGCTCACAACGTCAACAGTAAACATAATAGCACTTCTTTACTTTTCTACGTTATGCCATATATACTAGTATTTGCTTTAGGTCAGTCAACATGCAAACATATTCACTTGTTAAATCTATAACACTGACCGTACAAAAAATTATAGGTCTTTTAGGCAAATTACTTCGACGACTTGCTTCAGAATGTCTGGAGAATCACAGTGAATGTTTCTTAGTCGTATCTGCAACAAGGATCTTGTCTTTCTCAGAAAACGTAGACTACGGTAGCTGTTGGGTAGCTGACACTACTTAGTCTTAGTCAGCTTCCTAGTTCAGTAGTCACTGATCAGGGAGTCGGCCATTTTAAGGGCTGGAAATGTTCGCTCCCTAAAAAATCCCACAGTGCACCACAAAAACCACGGAGCATCGATGCTCATCATGTTCCCTTCCTGGAAATGGCCTAATATTTTCTGAAGCCTCTCAGCTCAAAAAAAAAAATGGCGAACGAACTTTCAGCTAACTTTGTCTACAAATGTAAGTAGGTTGATATCGTTGTTGTAGCTCTCAAATGATTCCTTTACGTTGGCGATGTTTAACTTTCTTTGATGTTCTATATACAGTTTGTTTGAGTCTAATGACTTCTAAGTGTTTAATGATTTAAAAAATTCCACTAGCTAGCCTAGTCATCAGTGTCCCAATGTGTAGTGAGCCAGAGTCCTTACCAGTGCCCGAACTCATGTACACAATATACTGATTCATGACCTAGGGAGCTAGGGAGCTGATTGAGACACATCCATAGTGTTAGTTAAAGCCTTAAAGTTAAAAGCCTAGTTATTCAACTAATTACATAGATGTTTCACAGTATATTTAAAATCTGGCTGAAAAATAAGGCAGTGATCGCTGTTTTTAGTTGATTTTTTATTATGACGTTTCTTTAGAAATCTTTCTAGACAAAAATAAACATGATAATTTCCAACATTCTAGCTAATTTCCTGGCTGGGAACTTCCAGAGCAAATATGGTACTGAAACGTCAGTTCACAATAGAGTAGTATTCACATAACCAGGTCTGATTTCTCCTAGAATGTGCTCTGACACAAACCACTCTGAGATAAGTTCAGTGATGGAGCATTAATACTGCCAACAGCCTTCTCTGGATTAGGAAAAGGCCACAAGATGGAGAAACACACACTTTTATACTTCAGAGATTTCTCCACAGACTTCACCCTTAAGACCTGAAACATTGTGGCTTTTTGTATGAACTCAGGGTTTAGTGGCTCAGGGTTGTATGTGTGTGTGTGTGTGTGTGTGTGTGTGTGTGTGTGTGAAATTTGTTCTGAGTCCATGTGGTCAAGCTTGGGTAATAAAGCTTGGGTTTATAGCCAGGCTGTAAAATGAGACTAGCTTTAGCCGGGCCACGTTCTAGTTATTTACATAGAGGCCCAGATTTCAGGGGTTGTTTAGAGTTTGCATTTAGGTACCTAATCATTTATCAGTCATTTAAGGAAGCGTGTGGGGTCTTGAGCGTGGTCAGTGAGCGTGATGTCATTCAGCGTTCAGGCTGTATGATAGTGATCAGTGGCTGTAAGCTTCTATAGCTACTAAATTTAAAGTGAGTGGAACATTTGTGTAAACTGGATTTTTCCTCAAAGCAGAGGGGAGAGAACTTTTTCTTGTATAGGACGCATTGTCTGGGGGAGTTGAACGAGGGCACGAGGAAGACACGACAAAATCTCATCTTCAGTCTTTCCCAGAATAGACTAAGTTCAATAATGCTAGTGTAAGGTTGTGTGGGTGCATCTTATCTGTGATCTGCCCACTGCTTGTGTGTTCCTCTGCCAGTTTGGCCCACACCTCTCCTGTTGAACACTGAGCTCTCTTTTCCACTGCGGGCCAGGTTGAGTCCCTAACGGCCTTGTTTTCTGCTGAACCGTCACCATTTGTGTTTGTGGCTCAGGTCAACCCAAGTGCGAGAGGTTGTAGGGGAGGGTCATTTGAAGTCCTACGCTGCGTGGCCGATGCAGGCGTCTCTCTTGGAAGCAAGTGGAGGACGTCTTCTAAAGAGTATAGATGTGACTGACCTGAAAAAAAGGATTAAGGAATGTAGTTTATGGGCTTTATGATGTGTTACCTGGTAACACATAATATTAAGCAAAAAAAAAAAATTACTGATACTGAATACTGATACTGCAAGAGCTGGTTCACTAAGTCGTAACATTTCAGGCTTGCTGTAATTGGCAGTCAAAGTGAGAGAACTCAACAATGCAGTATTTTCTAAACTATGGTATCTCAAAGGTGCTCATTATGTGTCTTTCTCTCTCTCTCTCTCTCTCTCTCTCTCTCTCTCTCTCTCTCTGTGCTAAGCTGAAAATACAAAGTTAACTTTGGCAACAAGCCATGGAAGTTCTCACTGTAGCACATCAGCTTTCCAGCCTCCAGGTCCTCCACAGCTCTGAAACTGACCTGAGGCTCAAGTCAGAGTGATGGATGAGGCTGGTTTAAACGAGCGACTGTCATTAGCAGGGCAGATGTGTCCGCATTTTGCCCTCTCCTGAGAAGAGAACTGAAGCTCAGAAGCCTTCAGTCAGATGAGAGGAGCAGGGGGTCGGACTGAGCAGAAGCCGAAGACATCAGGATGGGCAATTGGCTGGGAGGTTAAATTGTATGGAGAGCATGGCAGTGGATCAAAGAAGAAATCATTAATAGGTCTTAAGAGCATTAAGATTAAGGAGCATGATGAAAGTTGGGAGAGGAGCAGATCTTGATGAGAGCTTGTACTCTCAGAGAAAAAAAAAAGATTAAGATTGGGATTTCAGATCAACCATGTGCCAAACAGCAAATTTGCTCAATTCTTGACTTAAAATAGGAACTATATTTGCTTTAGAGCCTGAGAATAAAATGCATACAGGACAAACAAATATAATAAATATATTGTGGAATGTGATAATACAACAAAATGCGAGCATAAATAATTCAATTTTGCACAAAGACATGGATTTTATTGTTCATTTCTTTCATTATTTATGTATGTAGATATATATATTGATTTCAAAGACACTACACATGTGACCTGAAATACAGCTTGAAATTTCAACGGTCACTTCCGTCATTAAAGTTTAGCTTTTAATGATTGGTGTATTGATTAGATTAGGTAAAATGAATCTAACAAAGGTTTGCAAGAACTTGCAAGAACTAAAAAAAAAAGCACTGCTCTCCTACCTAATAATAGGCTTTGTGTTCAATACAACATTCTTTGATAGTATATCATAGGACCAAAACACTTTTTAACATGTTCTCACAGTATGGTCGACGTATTGGACATTTTCAATCAATATGAACAAATGAATTATTTTATTGCTGCAAGTCTGTTATAAGATTAGTCAGCACCCTGTTGGGTTTCTGTGTGTAGAGTATCATGACTCTGTGTTTAGCTGCCAGTGAGCAGGATGATGGGAAATAACCTAGGTACAGAGATAAAACAGACAGCACAACTAAAGTTTTTTGATAGTAATACACCCTATACAACTGCCACAATAAAATTATAACATTTAAACCTAGTAGGCTAGGTAAAAAAAACTAAATACTTATGAAAAACTGCCTATAAAGCCCTGAGTGTCTATATTCATATGAGCCATTAACCACTATTCTCTGGGTAAATGATCTGTGCTGTGTAAACAGAATACGGCCATTGTTCAGACTGTCCAATAACAGCTGGATCCCCAGGGGAAGGAAAGCTTCAGAGAAGACACCATATCGCTTAAACCCTAATGATCATGAGATGTTAACTCTTGGTCACTGGCGTACGAGATGGATGCGGATGATCACCCAGATGAGAGCTTATTGACATTTTCGGTTGCTAAACTGATTTCAAAAGGATTATTCCAAAATGGACAAGAGCTTCAATTTCCTTTTTTTTTCCCCTCAAACAATGTTTGAGAAGGGCGTAGCAAGTAGGACAGTAGTACTCCTATCTGAAACTGTGCAGTGTGTCTTTGAAAAGATGGTTTTCCAAAAAAAAGGTTCTTTTTGTTCTCTGGTTTATTTAAATACACATTACATGATTTAACTTGAAATAACTTCGAAGCTATTCATGTGTACTACCTTAAGTTATTACAACATTACTCTTTAGGTTTATGTATAAATCACAGATCATGATGTCGTGACGTCTACTATTGCCATCCAGAACTACATGCATTATATCATGATATAAAATTTTGGATACATCGCTCACCCCTAGACAGCAGCCTAACAGGAAGGATGTGCTTACTTGCTACAAAGCCTACAGACATTTTGCACTTTGTGGTGTATGTGTATTTTTTTTTTGGAAAAACCCCGTGCTTTGAGAAGTTGGTGCTTGAAACGAGAATATGTGGGCAGTCCCCCAGTAGTTTCAGGTCTGTTTCAGCTTCATTCTTCTGTGGAACGGTTAAAAGAAAGCTAATTTGTGTATTTGTGGTCAGTAAGACGGTGTGAGTTTGAGATCACTCATACATGCAAGGTTTGAAAAAGGCATCAAAAATGCACTGGCTGGTTAATAAAAATGTTGGTTTTTAGGTTCATCATTGCAGCCACAGATGATATCTGCCCTTCTATGCGAAGCTTTGTTCTTTGTGCTAAGCAACATACTGTTTGATATCTGTCGATGTAGCACACTGAAACAGAAAGAAAGACTTGAAGATAAAATATGTTCTAGTTTTGGGGGATTTCCGATAGTAATGATAGACGTTCATTACTAAAACTAATGCACAATCTCATAATTACGAGGGCAAGAACTGAGAATGTAACTGTGTTCCACATTTCTTACAAAAATAATATCTAAACCTTTTTCAGGCAATCAGTGCACCATACACAGAGATGGGCAAATTATAAATTCATCTGCTAGCCCACTGGACAAGTGAAAGCTCCAATGTGCTGCTCAGTTCCATGTTTTGGTTGCCTGGAAACCTAATTGATTATGCTAAAAAAAAAAAAAAAGTGGTAGCTAATAACGTAATGTAAAATAACATATGGAGAGCTAGTGAGCTAGTTAAGTGCATTAATAAAGACTAAAGGAAACGAGATGAATTCCCAGGGAGAGGGTGACTGTGTAGCCATAGTCCTTATCCTCTCCAGATAAAGTTTTCCATGTAGCACATCATCATCATTTGTGGCCCTTGTGTTCTCTTGTTGCATCCTACATAAAAATACCTGCGTGTACTGGGCTACAGATTTGTCCACTCCCAGTCAAACATAGACTTGAATCCTTAAAGCAAAATTTTCAAGTAGATAAATTAACTTTCAGGAAACCTCTTGGTCACCAGTCACCTAATTACTTAATTTGGGGCACAAGTTATCTTCTCCCTCTCAAGTCCTTTTTTGATCCAGTGTGCAGCTCTAGCGCCTGACCTAAAAAAAAATATAAAAGGGTGCCATTTCTTCGAGGTCCACGAATATCTCTAAGCGTTGGTGCCAGAGGGGCATCCTCCGGGGCCCAGCCACAGGACATCTCTCTTCATCCGTGCCCCAGCCTGTGGTCCATCTCGCCACTATAGCGTCTGAAAAATGCTATGGGAGGACTTGTGGTGGTTTGAGAAGGTGTACACGCCCCAGTATGACCTCACTCTTTCCATGGAGAGGCAAAAATACTTCCTGTTTTCCAAAGGCAACCTCATCTGCAGCTGTAAACCGTATTGGCCAATAACGGAACATCATTAAGATGTTCCATGAGGCTCTGTGTATTTGGTCTTGGGATGAAGCAGAGGCTTAATTTGGCAACTCTAGAACCGAAAGGATCTGGATTACTCGTTATATTTCTTTCTCTCTTTGTCACTGACCTGTAATACATATGCTTCTAAAAAAGCTTGGCCAACGCAAGGCTACACACTTTGCAGTTGGGGCACTATAGGATTTCAGCAGTCTGAGGGGAAAAAGAACACTTTGAATGCTGTGATGAGCGTAGGAGTTGGAAAGGCAGCTCTGGAACAGTCCATGTTGATCGAGTCTGGCAGGGGGAGCAGGTGAGAGCCGCGATCAGCTGATCAGAGAGCATAATAACTCCATCTGTTTCACTGTGCAGAGAACATTGTGCCATTGTTCTGGATAGCCGTGTTGTAAATGAGTACAGTCGATGCTTGAGGACTGTGCTTGCTTACAGTTTTCCTGTGCTGTTGTTTTCTTGCTTGCATTTCCCCTTGCGTTAGTTTAATGTAGTTAGCCATTTGGCTGTTTTAGAAGGATTTCACTGCATGTCAAATGAATTAATTGTTTTATGAAGAACAGCAACCTTTCACCCACACTCTTTCACCCCTTTTTGCGAAGAATGCGAGAGCCACAATTATAAACCACCCTCAAGTGACAAAATGGATGTCTGAGAGTATGATTCAGGCTCAAACATATTGTTAACATCTTAAGTGCATTTTTTAACCACACAGTGAGAAAAGGAGTACATGAGCATTCTTGAAAGGATGACTCAAGCTAAACAGGAAAAGGGGCTTTCTGAATGGTATTATATGAATTTGGCAAAATAATTAAGCAATTCATATCAAGTTAGAAGACAAATGTATGTGTATATAACATTTTTAGTCTTAAATACCAGAGATATGCCTCATGAGTGCAATATGGCTGTCAGAAACCCGCATTCTTCGCTCTTTCCAGTCCATCATACATGCATTTCCAGCTGTACAGGAGCTGTGGGAACGAGGCAACTTATCACTCAGTGAATTATGAGTAGCAGAGACGTTTTGTGTGAGTGGGTGGGTGGGTGAGAGAACTTCCCTGTGGGAGACAGAGAGTAAGAGATAAAATATTAGGGAATGAATGCATTAAGGAGATCGTCCTCATTGTCAGAAGCAGTACACGGAGCCAGCCTCAACGTTTCCCCCCACCCCCTCAACTCTCAGCGTTGCTTAACCAGTCACTTACTCATGCATACTTCAGCATGACCTGAGAGCGTGGACGCACCTCTGACCTTTCGGTAACTACGAAGGGAGGAAGTGGGGTCATGGTGGACAGTTAGCCTGCGAGGGCCACTGAAAGGGCAAACCCATATAATATAGGAGCTGAGAAAGATATTCTCACGCTTAGCAGGGCTACATTCACCCTGAGTACCAACACGCAGGTGTCTGTTGTGATGATTAAGCAGTATGTTAGCCATCTTAGTGGCAATACAGCGTCTGTTTTATTTGCTCTGTTGTTGGTATGCATAGTCTTTGGAAATGGTGGCAGAGCAGCTTCTGCCTAAATCCTAACTATTCAGTATCCACTGCAGTAAAGTGTTTACACTGTAGCGTACACATGCATGAAAATGAAAGTTAGTAATCACTTAAAGCTGGGCTACAGTGATGTAGGTTAACGTACTTTAAGTTGAAGATACGACTAATTATGTGCATTAATGCAGACCATAGGAAATAAGAGAGCAACTGAAAGCAAGAGAGCAAGCACCTACTACCCTGGTAGGTGCGATGTTTTGTAAACAACGTCTCCGAGGCATCGTCTTTGCAGCTTCAACAAAATGGCAGAAACGCTGTGGGTGTTGCACATAAAGACAGTCTTATTTCAGTCTCGATAGCGTCTTTATTTTCACTTGATGAAGTGTGAGGAGACTGTTGTACTAGCACTTATTCTGGAAATATTGTTCAAAATAATTAATATGTAGTTGATCGATTTTAGTGAACAGGTCAGCAGTTGGTGGGATTTGGTTAAAAAAAGAGGAGCGCACTCCATAGAAGGTGCTTTCCAACAAGAGATATATGAGCCAACTGGAGCGTGTTTAAACAAACATCAGATCCAGATCCATTTTTTGAAAGTCAGTAGGGAGTAAACAACAAACACTGGTGACCATTATATCAACCTCCCCCTGAACTGCCAGACAACTGTGAATGAAAAACTGATATCCCAGACACACGATCTGATTGTTCCTACCACCCAGGCTACTGATTTTTCCACCCCTGTAGCCCAAGGCCTTTTTTGTTTTCTGCTCAAGGTGCTTAAAAGTAGCCCAACTGCTGAAGATCTTGCCTGATCTGGCAAAAACACACAAGCTGCTGGCCTTGTGTGAACGCATCAGCGAAGTGCACCATCCTTTTCCCCATTACGAGTGACATGAACTGTTTTGTATTTTTCTGTTGGGGACGTGTAATATTTAAAAATGCAAACATGCATGACATTTTCTGGCAAAATGCTCACTTTTTCTTGCCGAAACATCTGGGCATTTGCAATCATTTCAGTGCACTGTTAATACTCAAGTAATTCTTCCCACAATAATTAGCCTAGGTGGTTAGCTTAATGAGGATCAGACATGCTAGCACTAGAGTTTATGTTCATTGCATTTTAAAATCCAGTTCACCAAAAGAGATGGAAACTGTTACCTAATAGTTGCAAAGTGTCTGACAGCATGCAGCCATTTCTCCACAAATCAATATTAACAAGTTCCAGGATGCTATTATTTGCTGTTAGTATCGCTGACCTGTTTATGTCTCAGTAAGCTTTAATGGTGTGCTTGGCTTTTGTGCTGATGACGATCTCCTCTATCCCCCCCCCCACAGTGCCAGACGACCTCACACCCGAGGAGCAGCAGGAGCTGGAGAACATCCGGCGACGCAAGCAGGAGCTGCTGGAGGACATTCAGGTACCAGAACTCACTCTAAACTAAAAAAAAATGACCTTTAACCTCTGAACATCTCTGAAACAAGTTTATTGGAATGCAGCATTTTTCAAAATGGGTCAGTTGGTTTGAAAATTAAAGGGCAGCCTAGTTTCTGTATTTGTTCTGTATAGATGATCTATATTCGATGAGCTTGAAACGTCCTGGGTTTTTTTTTTCCCTCAAGCTGGCTGATACCGAAAGCGTGGGAGTGCCTTCTCTCCATCTATGTTAAGACGTATACCTCGAGAGCTTGTTTCTTCATGAAACGTTTCCTCAACGAGTTCTCAAAAAAATGAAAAGATTTGTTTTGTACTGAAATTCTGCGTTGACTTTTTAGCCTAAACTTCTTTCATCAACATGTTAGTGTTTTATCACTTTGGTTAATGGTTTCCTATAGTACCCACAATGCCATTCGACTACCGGCTGATAGTGGCGCCAGTGAGCATTCGTCTCTCGGGAAAGATACAGCAGCACTTTAGTCTTTTAATCTGGCCAGCTCTCTTACCTCGTCTGCACAACTCTGCTCAAACAAATCAGGTTCCAAAGCTTCAACGTTCACGTTAATGCCGTACCACCATGCGTGTTATCTCATAGATAGCTATCTAGTTGAGCCGAATCTCTTCCATAACTGCACTGTGGGACCAACTTTTGCTTTCTCCACTACTATGTTAGATTTCTCATTATTATGAGATTATTATTAATCATCTCTTAAAAATGGTGAGTGGGAAATAAGCTCTAACACTGTTGTTTTTAGGAGCTAACACCAAAACCCGATAGTTCTGTTTGAGATGATTACATTTTTTTTCCTGTTAAAAAAACACCATGTGCTAGCTGTGATATCTAGCTGTGCTAGCAATGTCTGCACGGCACACGACCGCAAGCTTCTCGCTGGAATAATAAAAATACAGCACCAACCAACAAATTAGCTTTTCAGAATTTTGCAAAATCATGCAAAAAATGCATTCAGGTTTAAACAGCTGCAGTTTACAAAGTGTCGGTATTGTAAGTGCCGATTGCGATCGGAAGAATATAACACGTAGCGCCTCGGATGTGCTAACAAACACCGGCTTTGCCAATGATGACAGTAAAGCACAGAGACGCAGCTTTCAAAATGCCAAGGAAGTGAGTCAGTGTAACAGGAAGAGGAATCCAGGGGACTGATTACATGAAGCAAGACGCAATTATGTGAAGTTGCATTCCACAGTCTTAATGTGAATTCCAGTGAAGAGTAAATTGTCTCAACATTCATCTCAATTAGCCCATTCTGCATCTATCGCAGAAAAGTTTGTGGTTGTTTCCTTCCACTCTTTCTGTGTCCCCATCTCAAAAACCTCCTCCTCCTCCTCCTCCTCCTCCTCCTCCTCCTCCTCCCGGCTGCAGGTCAAGGTCTGGCATTACAAACATCGCTTTTGTTTGCAGACACAAGCATCCGAGGAATTTGTTGTGATTGCTAATGTCTTGGAAACAAGAAGCAGAATTAAGCAGCAATTTCCTTTCCGACTTGCAGTGAATTTTAATCCAAGGAGAAGAAAAGAAGAGCATATTTGAATGGAAAGTGAAAAAAAATGTATTTGTTTAAATCTAAGTGAGACATAAGTGTGTTGTCACAGTCAGAGGGAGTTTTTTTTTTTTTTTTGGAAATGCGAGACATGGTCTGGCTCCAGACTAACAGCGGATCTGTAGCAGGAGATTAAGCTCCAAAAAGACGCCCCAAGAAAGAATAATCCAATTTGGCCATCATTCTGGAGCCCTTGGTCACTTGTCCTCCCTTTAATGTAATTTGTATCTGAAGGAGCTGATCTGGGACAGAGAGAAGGGCTTCATCTGATAATATTAGATTTAAGTCAGACTTGCTTTGGCTGGGATGGAGAGCACAGGCGCAGTAGAAGTAGAATAGTGAAGAAGCAAATGATGGGATGATTGATTCATATTCTCAGTGCGGTGATTAAAATTAATGTTGAATCAAACACATTGGCCAAAAAATATATTTTTTAAGTGTGAAAATGGAATGAATCAACGATTTATAACAAAATTATTCAGAATTGTTTAAACACACATCTTTTACAAACCTCACTAGCTGTACAGCACGTAAGTGGCTTCATTCATTCATTCATTCATTCATTCATTTGTTCATTTTCAATACCTTCTTTATCCTGGTCAGGGTCCCGGTAGATCCGGAGCCTATCCCAGGAACACTGGGTGCATGGCAGAGATACATTCTGCATGGTGTATTGGATAGCAGGCCATCTCACACACACCTGTTTGCACTCTCGTTCACAATTTGAGCAACTTAGCAGAGCCAAATCATCTACTGGCATGTGTTTGGGAGGCGGGAGGAAACCAGAGAGCCCAGAGGAAACCCGGACACAGAGAGAACACACAAAACTCCACGCATGCGTTAAGCCGAGCTCAGGATCGAACCCTGGAGCCGCCACCGTGCTCAGAATCCATTTAATGCATTATAATATTTCTTAAAGCATCACTGAATCAAACTGTTGTCTAGCGTATTGAATTGAATCAAATCATTCTTCACCTTTTGAACCAAGTCGACAATGAGTCATGACATGAATCGAGTCGTGATTCGTGCCAGCTCTGTGATTCATAATTCCTGTCAAACAAGCTTCAGCCTGAGGGATTTCCAATAAATTATCAGGGGTTTATTACTTTTTATTCTGTAATTCTCGTTTTCTCATTCTGTAATTTTGTCATTCTAGTTTTAACTCTCAGCAGCCTTTTCTGTTTCTAACATCTTATTCAACACAGCGAACAAAAATTACACGAAGAATCACAATATAGTGTTTTTCTCACACAAGCTTGACAGTTTATCATGTTAGATTTAATCAAATGTTTAAATTAATAAAATGTTACAGTTTAGATTGTTAAATAAAAGGTTAAATGTATTAAAATGCCTTTATGTTTCTTCTTCTTGTGCACTAACCATCTGTGCTGTCTTCCTCTCAGCGTTTGAAGGATGAGATAGCCGAGGTGACCAGCGAGATCGAGAACCTGGGCTCCACCGAGGAGAGGTAGTGCATTAGTCCTTCATGCTGACTCCAACCACGCCATTAAACCTTAAAGCTTAAGCCGGGAGCGCCAGCCTCCATACCTGTTCCTCAACTACTTTCCCGTGCAAAATTCCCATGCAGTCTACGTCGCTGTAAATCTTTCATCAGCTCACTCCCTTGAATAATTTACACCAAGCAGACAATAGGGAATCTCCAGACGAGAGCTTGAGTGCAGGGCGATTCTAACATCACAAAACTACCATTTACAAAGCTCTCATGTTTTTTTTTTTAAGAGCTCTTCATGCGCCGTATTGGATTTTGAGCACATTTAGGATCCATTAGGGGGCCATGTTAGAAAGAAGCATGAGAGTGTTTTAGCTAATGTAGCATCTTTCTACATCTAATGCTCTACAAGTGGTTTTTGTTTCTGCCTGGAGGAGACCGTATTCTGTAGCTGATTTGTACAAGAATAGGCTATAATAGTATTAATACCGGTTATACAGTTAAATGTAACTATTGAATTATTAAAATGTGTGATGTGATGTTAATTAGCAAAGACACAACAGGATGTACTGTTATTGAAAAATAATCAGCTTTGGGATAACAATGGCATCACTTCACCTTGTCCTTAATTAGCATGCCCATGTACAGAAAACATGTAGTACCATTGTACAAGACAGTTAAAAATGGTGTAAAAACAAGATATTCAAACATATTCCAATATAGAATATGGCGAAAAAAATTATTCTGTCTATGTAATCTTGCCCATATACAGCATCGTTAAGATTTTGTATTAGTTTTTGACAGCTTATTAATTGAAACCAGTTCTTGATAGTAAACCTATGTGTTTTTTTTTTTTTAAAGAAAAGTATCTTTCTTTTGTCCAACTCTGAATGTCTTCATCAGGAAAAACATGCAGAGGAACAAGCAGGTGGCGATGGGCCGCAAGAAGTTCAACATGGACCCTAAGAAGGTGATTCATTCGAGCCATTAAAGGCGTTATTGACGAGGGCAGGGCGTGCAGTATATTAATGATGAGCTCCGCTTTGGTTCCCAGGGGATTCAGTTCCTGATTGAAAATGATCTTCTGAAGAACACCAGCGATGACATCGCTCAGTTCCTGTACAAGGGCGAGGGCCTGAATAAGACAGCAATAGGGGACTACCTCGGAGAGAGGTGTGTATGCTTGTACTGTGTGTGGTTTTTTTTCAGTTTTGAAGATTTCTTTGTTTGGGCTGGCTGATATGATGATTCTGATGGGGGCAGTCGTGGCCTAATGGTTCGAGAGTCGGACTTGTAACCCGATATAACACAATATAAATGTTTGTGAACAAACTACCAGCAAAACAGGAAAAAAGCAGAATTGTATGATGCTTTTTTAATTTGTAGAATAACTATTTTAACTTCATTTTTTAAAAACTATTTTAAATTCATTTTTTATTTAAAATGTCTAAAAATAAGGCTATTTAACAAAAAGGTCAAACAAATGTAAATCTGTAGATTCAGCATGACATTTTACCATCAGATCAGTCGTTTACAATCAAAGTTTGTATTTGTTATTAAAACTGTTTAAACTTGTTTAAAAAAGATATCACCATACAGCCCATATCACAGAAAAGTATATTGTGACATGATTGATCGGGATATCGGTATTATAGCATCATATTGCCCAGCTCTGTTCTGAACCTGTTGTTGCCTCTTTGTTAGCAAAATCTCAGTAGAATTATATATTGTGATACATATTGTGATATTTTTTGCCATATCGGCCACGCATACTCCTCAGCAGTGTTAAGCCAGTGACCTTTTGTCTTATCTAAAGTAGATTTGTGTTTCAGTTCCTCATGATGAGAGAAAGCCGTGTTTCTGTATCTTCCTTCTGCTTTCTTTAGGCTGAAGGAAGCGGATGGCGTGGATTGCTCTATTAATCCCATCGCCATTTGGGTTTTTTATTTTCTCATTCTCCTTCCTTCTGAACAAATGACTTCCGAATGTTGGTTTTAATAATAATAATAAACCAGAGGCACATATTTTCCAGTCGTCTCCTTTCAGCCAACACTCAGTGACTCTGTATTGACTGTCGACTTCTGTTATTCTCTGTCTCGCTTTCTGTCTGTATATATCACTTCCTCTCCTCCATTTCTCCCTCTCTCTCTCTCTCTCTCTCTCTCTCTCTCTCTCTCTCTCTCTCTCTCTGTCTCTCCTGACTCTGCTGCTTTTACTGACCACAGTGTGTGGGTGTGTCCAAACGAGATGGAGGGAATAGAGCACATCAGTGTCTCCATTTCATAGCTAATCTATCAGGGAAGGATAGATGGTGAGATGGGAGGTCTGCATTACTTAATCTGTGAGATTGGTTCTTGTGATACCAGTGGAAAGAAAAGAAAGGCAGAAGGGTCAGAGAAAGCTCTATTGTGGCAACCCACAATCCCCCTGGGGGATATCACTGCCCGAGTATAGCGCAGGTCAAATGTGATGTCATGCTTTTGATAAAAGGGACGCATGCACGTGGTTGGTCGTTGTAGGAGCGCTGTTGTTTGTCAGGTAAGAATCGTTCTTAATCTCGAACAAGTACACGGCCGGGAGGAAGTCACTTCTGAGGTCATGACACATGAATGAGTGGTGAGTGTAGTAACTAGCTGAGCTACAGGTTTGACTGATTTCATATATCTGAGTCACTTACATTTGTAACGGCCTCGACCTGCATGGATGTGTCTATGTTGCTGAAATAATACATGAAAAAAGAAATAGTCAACTAGTGATTGGTTCAGTTTGTCACATTATGCCAGGGAAAGGGTTATTATGGTTATTGATATGGAAACATTCATAGGACTGGAGCAATGTAATTCACTTTTGTTGTTTGATTGCTCATGCCTGACCAGAAATCTTCTTGCATACAAGAAAAACCTGAGATCATGAGCCCCGCCCCAAATGAGTCCAGAATGGGTCATGAGTGCAGACTCTAGTATTCAGGCTATTATTATGTATTAATATGTACTAGGCTAATTTCCTGTCCACCGAATTTTTTTGGTCTACAGGGATGAGTTCAACATCCAGGTGCTGCACGCGTTTGTGGAGTTGCACGAGTTCACAGATCTGAACCTTGTTCAAGCGCTCAGGTAAAGCAAACTCCCTGCCCTTTTGATGGAAAGCTGAGACATACAGTAAATACGCAAATATTCAACACTTCTCATATTCAAGTACATTATGCTTGCACATGCCTGCCTCATTTTGAGTTTATTTTACTAGTGACTCTCCTGATCATATACTGTCAGCATGACTATTTTAGAAATACACTGAACTGACTGCTGGGAATGATACGATGCGTGCAGGCAATTTCTTTGGAGCTTCAGACTGCCAGGCGAGGCACAGAAGATCGATAGGATGATGGAGGCTTTTGCCCAGCGCTACTGCCAATGCAACACGGGAGTCTTCCAGTCCACTGGTATGCCAATGTGTGGCTGGGTATGTGTGTGTTTGTGTGTCTGTGTGTGTGCCTGGGTGTATGTGTACCTACTGAGGCATTATGCCACTACAGCCTAACCATTTACAGAGGAATGATCGGACGCATTTAACAAGCCACACATGAGCAACCAGTCGTGTCTGGTATGCTCACATGTTAATGAATGTGGCGATTCTTTGTAACATGGGGTCCCCCCCCACCCTCAAAAGTAAAAACCGCACAGTTTCCCGTGACGTCTTTTTGTTGGGTCTCAGGGGATCTCAGTCCTGATCACACCTCTGCTGCAGAGCTTTTCCTGTGTAATTCTGATTGTTGTGTGTGGTTGGGAGGTGTTATGATCGTGTTTGTGTGTGTGTGTGTGTGTGTGTGTGTGTGTGTGTGTGTGTGTGTGTGTGTGTGGTTGCGTGCATGCGTGTGTGTGTGCACGTCTGTGTGTGTGTGTGTGTGTGTGTGTGTTCATTGAGCCAGTGTGTTCATGGCTGACAGTCTTACTGTGGGACAGATTGAACTACATTATTCATGTGCTCATGTTCTGCTGAGATGCGCAGACAAGATAAAGTGCTGCTCTGTCAGCTTGACACACACACACACACACACACACACACACACACACACACACACACACATCAGCATCTCCTATAACATGACTTTTCTTACTCTTCTAAAATACATCTTACAATAATACATTTCTAAAACTGTGTTAAGTAGATTTTCATTGCTGATTCCTTTATACAAAACTAACCCGATACCGCATTTATCCGTGACGTTAATGAAGAGACGTTTGACGTTTGCACTTCCAGACACGTGCTACATCCTGTCCTTCGCCATCATCATGCTGAACACCAGCCTTCACAACCCGAACGTGAAAGACAAGCCCACTGTGGAGCGCTTCATCTCCATGAACAGAGGCATCAATGAGGGCGGAGACCTACCAGAGGAGCTGCTACGAGTCAGTCTGTCTTTTTTTGCTTTCCTTTCCCCCCTCAGTGTCTCCACCTTTCATTTAAAAATGCCTTTCAACATTGCAGAATTATTATTATAGGTATCAGCAGGTTTAGTAAAAGTAGTATGAAAATAGATGAAAAGTACATTTTTAATAAACATAAAAAAAACTTGATTCGATTTGTGTAAGAATGTATTGCGGAAGTCATTCTGACCTGACAGTCCCAAGGTGCAATGAAGCATAAAAACATCTGGTGTTTAGTCTGTCATGTGAATGCTTATTTTGGATGGATATCATAACGTGTGCTTGCAGTGAATCTGATTATATACATGTGAAATAACATTGTTCTGTGCAGTAATAACACTATACAGGTGCTGATAAAAGTTTAATAAACAAATAATATTCCGCGTATATAACCGGCCAAGGCAGGGAATGAACACGTCCTTACCAGGTGCTATGGTGACAAACAGAATTAACCAATCAGGAGCATTTTTCCCATTTCTTTTTGAAAGCTACTAGCCAGCTAGCTACAACCTGAACGTGGGGATTTCGAGATGAGCGCTAATGCAGCACTAGAGATCTACTGTAGGAAGAGAAAAAGAAGGGTAGATCTGCTTTTTCTAAGAACTCTCATAAAGATATTTCATGGCAACGTTATTAATATGGCAAGATTGTTATATCGATGTTTTTTCCCGTAATGACTTGAAGCTTCGTTTAGAGATTGATTCGAGAACGACTCGAGTTTTAGCAGTTTGTTTCGAGCAATCTATACTCCCAAGTACAAGCATATACGATCTCAGATTCACTCCCCGTTCAAAGAAACGCTGTCCCTGTCCGGCTGAAGCACCGGTATTTTGTTTTTAATGCTATACACATGATTAACCATTCAAAGAACCCTTGAAGAACCCTGTTCGTCAACAGCGTAATGTTGAATTCGTATAGTTTTGCTAAAATCGCTGTTCTTTTCCCACCTGCTTCTTTGTTTGCTTCCTCTTCGGCTCGGTCCTCTTCAGAACCTGTACGAGAGCATCAAGAACGAGCCGTTTAAAATCCCAGAGGACGACGGCAACGACCTCACACACACATTCTTCAACCCTGACCGGGAGGGCTGGCTGCTCAAACTGGGTGAGTGAAAAGCAAGGAGCTAGAATCAACATTCAAGAATCACGTAGTACTCTTAAAAGTTCTTATGTTTTTAAGTGTTAATATTCATCTACAAATGCTAGCATTAATAGTAATGACTAAAATTTTGCAAATCCACTTCTGTTAGCAGAATTTGGGATGAAACAATCCTGCCTGGATAATAAATGTGTAGTATGCTGTCTCTACAAGTGTGTATTCTTACGAAGTGTGTACTCTGGCCACACAGGGCCACCACGTGCCCCTACATTCATAATTGATGTGACCTTGAGGTCATCTAGAGAGTTATTAATAATTCATATATGTGCATTATCTTCCAAAGAGATTTAGACATAAAGCCATCAGCAGGTGCTCAGTGCCTGGTCTCTGAGCGGAAGATTTTATTTGCGGCCCTGATGTGGAGACCTGATGAGCTGTGATATTGGAACCACTTCAGTGCTATCTCTAAGCAAAACATTTGTATATTGTATTTACAGATACAGACATGTGCTCTCTCTCTCTCTCTCTTTCTGTCTCCTCACACATACACATACACACACACACACACACACATTCTCAGTACCTCTGGTGACCCCTGTTGAAGTCCAGTGCTGTGTTCTGCTGTATGTGAGCATCTTTACGCTGACATACAGCAAAACACATCTCACTGGTCCTCTCTGTCCTGTTCCTCTGGTTAAACCCTTTGCCCAGTCCGAATGATTAAAGCTGGGTTGCTTCCGGATCCCTCACCAAACAACCATTTCAGATGAATCACTGGGCACTGATTCACTGTTGTGCTGTTGTTTTGTCAGGGCCTAAGTCGCTCCCAGACCAGAGAAACAGATCCCTTCAATCTCCCGGGGTGTTGATCAGAATGCTGCCGCTGTGATGAGGAGTGCAGAGATGAAAAACGCAACGCAATTGGGCCAACTGTCCTTTTCTAATGCATCAGTGTCTCTAAAGTGGGGCGCTTGTTTTGTAGAATAAGAGCGCCCACTTGTGGTCAGAAAAGGTCATGCACCCAGGACAGTTCTCCTCAATTCAAATTTGCTCTTTATTTACCCTGGTTCATTTGTTATGCTTTCTTACCCTCATGCTTGCTGTTTAAAAAGTTTTATGAAAAAAAAAAAAAAGAAGCACTTCCTTTGATCAGCAGCATGCGGTGGATATAATTTCTTACCATTTAATTTGATTTAATTTGATTTTTTGTTTTCTTTTCTTCCTCGTGTGTTCGTTTGTTCCCATGATTTTGGCTGTTATCTTTTCCCTCAGGAGGTATGTACACCTGTTTCCCCCCCCACTCCTTAAAAAAAAAAACTAGTCCATCTCCTCGCTCTCGGGTGCTTCTGGTGGTCCGCCATGCTTTTCTTTTTCTCTCCTCTGTCTGGTGTTAGGACTCCTCCTTTTTTTAGTCGAGCCTTATCATCAGTTTGGTCTAATTTTGTTTGCTTTCTGTTATTTTCCATCAAGCTGGTGGATTGTCCGTGTGCCCCCCGTCTCCCTCTCTCTCTCTCTCTCTCTCTCTCTCTCTCTCTCTCTCTCTCTCTCTCTGTCGGTCGATTGCAGGGTGCTTGCGGTTTGGGTTCCATGTGACCACCGTAGTAAAGAGTTCTCACTGTTTCCTGTGGTGTTCAGTTTTTTTTTGTCTTGTTTATTTACACTTTGGGAGCTGCAGTATTTTCTGTTAAGCGACAGTCTGGATAGGTAGCAGCAACACCTGTCAAAAACTAAACGCTACCCAGAATACAGCATTACGAATGACTTTATCATTAGCACCTCATTTTATATCGGTCTGATCAGGATAGTTTGTGGTGTTCATGCTCTGTCTGGACTGAGTGGAAATACTGCACCTGGATCAAAGTGCTTGGGCTGCTGTTCTCCATGCTGTCAATGAAGCAGAGGTGTGTGTCTGCGTGTGTTTGTGCGCGTGTTTGTGCGTGGCCTGCTCTGTTGCAGTTGGGGAGTGCGTGCATGCAAGAGAGTGTACGAGTATGTGTGTGTGTGTGTGTGTGTGTGTGTGTGTGTGTGTGTGTGTGTGTGTGTGTGTTTGTGGTTTAGGGTGGGCAAGTGTCGATAGTTAGTTATACAATTTACTGTGTTAATGAAAGTTCTGAAGGTTATTATTGTGGGCGCTTAAACATACACATGCACAAGGTATGTGATATGATTATGTCGATAAATAACTGCACTGCAAAAATGATATCTGAGTAAAAGACATCGTAAATATTGACTACTTTATCTATCACATGATATAAAAATAAATTTATTAAGCCTATTTTTAGACATTTCTCCCGATTTCACGCTTGTAGTCGTCTCATTCTGTTGCTAGACCACATTGCTTCTTTCTTTAAACTAGCCCTTGATATAGGTAAGGAATAAAACATGACAAGACGTGCTGTTACGGGAAAATAATCAACGCCCGGACATGCGGCCTCATGTGACGTGGAGTTAGTATAACTGCCACAAAGCTGATTGTTTTCCAATAAAGCATGTCTCGGAGTGTTTTATTCCTTTTATACCATAGCAGTTTGACAATTAATACAGTTTTTACTTTAGTACTTTACAATTTCATACATTAAAAATAATGCCTTTAATAGTAGACAGATAACTTCCTGTTATCACATACGTTATAGCAGCTATAAACAGTCGTTCCATACCACAGATAAAATCATAGGCAACTGTTACGAGAGAAATGTAAAGCATCGGCACATTGTTGTCTGGTGGAGGCTGGTTACTTATCAGCACCTTACATATTTTAGCAGCCCATATATTCTACAGTGGCCCATGTAGTACATTGTTTGCTATTCCCCGTATCCCTCTTCAGCTCCATCAGCTAGTCAGCGCTTTGGGTTGCATTCCAATCCCAAACAGACCAGGACACTCCCCCTAACCCTTAAACGGATCCCCCTGCCAAATGACTGTGCTCATTAGTGCTTCTTAGTGATCATTAATCCTAATCAACCCAATCAACCAATCAGCTCGCTCTGGGACCTGCGCTCCCTGACGCTTTAATATCTGTGTGTGTTTGTTTGTAGCTGGATTAGACATTTCCATCCAGAGCTCAGAAACTGGAAAACTGGTTATTCCTTCTTTAGAAAGTGCAGGCACTTGGGTTTCTAAAAATATATTTTTGCAAAAATAATTCTGGAAAAAAAAATTATAGATAGGGAGAGTAAAGAGTTGTGTATGTACTTTTCCTTCTCCTTTATGAAGGGTAGCTGATTATTGGTGCCTGTGTATCTATACATATATATATATACTGTAGAGGAGGATTGCCGTCCCATTTTTTTTCCTGAACCCTCTATTTTTAGCGGCTGAGAGCTTAGCTCCAGATCAGAGTTCCTGTGTTGTTAAGCCCTGAACCCCAGCAGACAGCTAGAAAGAAATCTACAGATGTTGTCATTATTAACGAGCAGTAATTTTTTGTCTGGTGATCATATTGACGAGTATCTCTGGCCGTTATTGCACGGTAATTATTCTCAGGTAAGGCTGGGCCACTTCTTATCCCAGGGTCGATTGCTGGAGTCGTGTCAGCTGATCCGCAGATTGCATTTAACAGGATATACAAATCAAGTCTATGGTGGCAATAATAAATGACTAGTAGGGGGTGGGATGGGCATGCTAACTGGTTGCTGCTATTATTATTATTATGAATAATAACTTGTTGCTTAAATGCGCAGGAGGTTAATGACTCCGTTCACATGGAGCAAAAGATGTCGTTTTTGGTTTCTCTGTGGATCGAAGGTTAGCAGTTAATTTTAAGGACCCTTAGTTCAAAGCTAATATAGTGTAGCATTTAGCAGTCAGTGCAGCTCCAACATGTGTGTCTAAGGTGGAGTAAATTCTTTCATCATCTGAAAGGACTGAAGTCCAAGACAGTTTGGTGATGTCCTGCTCTAACCCACTTCTTAAATCTGACAATGCAGTCGCAGTCAGGTATTTTTAAATACAGAAATGGCTGAACTGTGCTAGATTCCAACCTTCGCTTTGCCAAAAGGTCAGCAGCTTAGAGTTAGCCAGAATTAAAGGTGCTTACTGAAGGCCAGATTCTACAGAGGCTGTTGGGCCGTAATACAGGGTTGGGAAGGAATGCAGTGTTTGGGGGATGATGGGAAATGGAGATATTTATAGAAGTGCTCTCATTGTCTGCCTGCTCATCTGTCTGTCTTGCTTGCCTGCTGCTCCACTCTTCAGCTGCTGGGTGCTCTGCGGTTCCCTTGTTACTCAGTGCTGTGATTAAACTAACTCTACCCCTGCTGTTTCACAGGAGGACGTGTCAAAACTTGGAAGAGACGATGGTTCATTCTCACAGACAACTGCCTTTACTACTTTGAGTACACTACAGTAAGTTTACTTAACTCAGGGAATACATATTTCGATATTCCTTTATCTGCCACGCAGATTTATGAAATATATTATCGGAAACTGCTTTTTAAATACACCATCCAACAAACTTTGTCACATAATGTGATCTAAAGAATGATACAAAGAGACAAAAACACATTTTAAGTCACATGGAAGTAAGTAAAGGCAAATTAGTTTTGTACTGGAAAGATGTATTCATTTTCTCTCAAAGACACTGTATGCTGTGCATGAATGACAAAACTCTATGATAAATAAAATGTTATATTAATATATTCCACATTCTGCACCTTGAGGACCTCAGAATTTTTTAATTTCCTAGCCTGCCACTGTCACCTCTGGCTTGCTCATTAGAGATCTACACCCACATCCGGATTTCTGGATAATGTCCATTAATTCAATTCAATACAATTTAATTTTATTTGTATAGCGCATTTAACAATGGACATTGACACAAAGCAGCTTTACAGAAATAAATGGATTCAAAAATGATATTGTAAATATGTGAATTTATCCTAATGAGCAAACCAGAGGCAACGCTATTTGAAATTATAGCTAGTTAAAATTGCTATGCAAATAAAACTGAATTCAATAAAGGAGAAGACTTTCAGCATCACTGTTTTTTTTTAACCACCAGGTCTGTACTGAGGTGGTTTACATTTTAACCAGTTTTCCAAGAAGTTAGCAAATGAAAATGTGTTTTTTTTTGTTTGTTTTGTTTTCTTTTCCTGTGCACAAATACAAAATCTGTATAAAATTGCTGATAAAAACGCTACATCTGATACATTCTCTTCTGTTCTATCACTTCTATGCTACCAGACAAACCATGATTTCTTACACATGCGTTAATAATGACTCCTCTCCTCATAGGACAAAGAACCCAGAGGAATCATTCCTTTGGAAAACCTGAGCATCCGAGAAGTAGAGGACAAGAAGCCGGTGAGGTTTATTCTTGGTCTTTAACTAAACTTGGCTTTGGTCTTTAAATAAAGTTGTCTTACGGCCCAAGACATGGTCCTACTCATACTCAAGCTGTTCCTAAATTTAAATAGGTGCAGATAATGTGATAAAATGTCTATTTTCTGTTTATATATCACGCAGAAGCACACAGACAGAATGAAGATGAAGTAAATGTTGGTTGTATTTTAGGTTCATCATCTCACTACTTGTCTCTATGATTATCGGAATGCAGTTAAAATCATACATGGTATAGTAATGATACTAAAGCAGCGTAAATGATTAAAAAATGGACCTTTTACAAATCCCATGCTGTCTCCTGTGCTCATAGACACTAATACTTCTTTGCTATCTAATACAGTTTTTTAATCTGAGGGCAAACCCGGGACTATAATGAGCACAAAGTATCTGGAATGTGCTGTCAAAAAGGGAGAGGAGGGTTAAGAGCTCTGCTAATGGTCACATCCGTGGTATACATATCATAAATATAGATATAGAGATCATAGACACCAAAAACGTGGTGGCTTGAGTACCCGACTACATCATCCCTCACAGTGATACACTCTAGAGCATTACAGTCACTGAGTGTGCGTATTCAACCACAATTTCCAACCTTGTTCCACAAATAGATCTATTTTCCGCTTGAACCAAAGCTGAGGTCATCTGGTCCTGCTCAGCATTTTTTCATACAAGTGGCAGAGCATCGTAGGATGTTAAATGCTTAATTCCTTTGTGTCGAAAACTTGCCTGGAAACATCTGCACATCTGGAAGCATGTAAACTTTGTCTAATGGGGTAAGAGAGAGGAAAGTCATGAAGTCTCAACCTCCCTCTGCTAGTGCCAGTGCTGTCCACTAGAGGGAGCGCTCACAAAGCCTCTCAAGCCATCTGTCCACTCCTTTTTACAAGAAGTTCAGAATTTACTTGTCTTATCTCTTCATATGTTCAGACGATACTCCAGTGGACTCTATCTAACACATTTACATTTACATACTGGTTCTCTAGGTCACAAACTAAGAATACTATTAGTCCAAAAACTCTGTTGGGGAGGTAATAGAGTAGCAAGCGCTCAGACAAGACAAAGTTTTAGGGTTTTTTTTTTTGGGTAATTTAAGTACTTTAGGAAGAGGTAGGTCTCTAGACATTGTTTGAAGAGTGGCAGTGATTTAGCTGTTGGGACATCTAGGGGAAATTCTTTCCATCACCTAGGTGCCAGAACAGAGAAGAGTCTTGATGCCTTCTTTGTACCCTGAGAGGTGGTGGGACACGGATAATCAGTTTTTACACAAACCTCTCGAGTCCAGATACTGAGAAAATCATGTAAATCTTTCTAAGATTCTACTTTTACCTCAAGTTGTTGCTGACAATATAACTTGTAATGAAAAAGTTTGTATTAAACTAGAAACGAATGCAGAAGAGAAGCATTTTCACGAGTGGTCTGAGACCTGTGGAGCTCACTCACTGTATATACTGTACATGTAGCATAAGATTTTGTATTACTGGCAGTGTAAGGTCTTGTAAGGTCTCGTAAGTGATTAAGGTAGATAACATACTGTGTTTTAATATGCAGTATCCACACTTGCCTTGTGTTTTTCTGTGGAGAGGATCTGAAAAATCCCAAACTGTTTCCTATAATTAAATGTTTAACTCCTAATTGCACTGTGTCTGTGCTTTAGAACAGGGAAGTAAGTAGTACTGATCCTCAGTGTTATCACATTCAGTACTTTCATCTCTCAATTTCTTTCTACAATGAAACAAAAGGCATTCAATCATTTCTTATTTTCTGCCCTCTAGTGAACATTTCTTTCATTTTATGTACAAGTATGAAGTGCATGACATCCTCACGCGTTCACAAACACACAGATGCAGAAGTATTATTCAGGCCTCGTGTCCCTCTTGTGGCTATATATTTGATTATTTATATTTGTGCTCCTCAGAACTGCTTCGAGCTCTTCATACCAGACAATAAGGATCAGGTGATTAAGGCGTGTAAGACAGAGGCGGATGGGCGCGTGGTGGAGGGCAATCACACGTTCTACCGCATCTCCGCTCCCACCACTGAGGAGAAGGACGAGTGGATCAACAGCATCAAGTGAGTGGACACATCAGTCAGGATGCTTACTACTGACAATAAAGGATTAATGAAGTTAGTTTAGGTCCATCACAATGACCTGGATTTGAGAAGAATCCAGTTAAAAGCTAAGAAGCATTTATAAAGCAATTTATATATGTGCTGGTTTAGGGTGCTAGGAGTCACTAATGATTTTTCCTGATAATCCTTTCTGTTGATCTGACAAATGAAACGTGACCTGTACAACACAGACTCTAGTTATATTCTGTTATAACTCTAGTCTCAGCACAAACCCATTGATGGGCTTTAAAATAAACTCCATAGATAGATACCATTTAGAATTACAGCCCTTTTCAGCAAAATATCTCCATTTTCGTTGCCTCAAAGGTATTTGGACAAAGTGACATAATTGTAAATATAACCATAATTTTAATACTTGGATGAAAATCCTTT
>CM074957.1:13104046-13116546 GCA_037577455.1 Pangasius macronema
ATATTTATAAACTTAAATTAAAAACTTTTGTCTTCCTTAATCCTATCCTAAATTTTTTTTTTTTTTTTTTTTGGGCAATATCCAAAAATTTTGTTTCCTTTTTTTTAAAAAAAAAAAAAAAAAAAAAAAAAAAAAAAGGTCCAAGGTCTATTCTTTGAGTTCTGAGTTTAAGAGAATCAGTGGCACACTGTGCCTCCAGCAGTGATAGACTGTTCCTCAGTATCTATTAATCAACTACAGAGAAATTCCTTGGTAAATGTCTCATGCATGAAATTCCAGAGAAGTATAAACATGATTGCGCAAAGAATCTCTCTCTCTCTCTCTCTCTCTCTTTCTCTCTCTCTCTCGCTCCGTCACTTTTTGCCCCCTTTCTGTTTATCTCTGTCTCTGTCACTCACACTGCTTCCTCTCTTGCAGTCCCTCCCTCCTACCTCTCACCCTCTGCCAACTTGCGTGACCTTTGTTTAAATATACTGTACAAGTTCCTGCCTCCTGATTCTGTTACTCTTCTGAAGAAGTGCAGCGTTTACACTGGTAATGCTACATCTTTCTGAAATGAAGACAATTGATGCAACCAAGCTGGCTCCACCTTTACAAAAAACACTTCCAGATTCGAACAGATTCGACCTGATTTTTCTTGTAGTGTATCTGAATTCATGTCCAAGTGCACAAGCCTCTTGAAGAATATCACTGAAGACTCTTTTAGCAGCATCTAAATGACTTCATGCCACAAACTTGTCACAATAAATTAACACTCTGCTTGGATACTTGCAGTCAAGAGCTCAACGTCTTGTCTCAGAGAACTCGGAAGTTCTCTGAACTTTAACTTGTATCAGTGATAAGAGTGTTGTTATAAAAAAAAAAAAGCAACCTGACAAAGCTGTAGTAGACAGCTGTTAATCGTAATGTAGGAATTCCCCTCCCCCTGACTGGCCTGTCATCATATTTGTCATATGAATATGTGTCCACATATGATTATAGATATTACACAACCTTTTTACAAGGGCAAGGGCAGCAAGACATGAGATATGTGTGAATGTCACTGTGCAGGTCCTAAACCCCTGACAGACAGAGGCTGTCTCATTCAGATGAACACACACACAGTAAATACAGAAAACACAATGTGAGATACTAATTAAGCAAACCGAATTTAAACTGCTTACATTTGTATACAGTAGGAGGCAGTCAGCGGAGCCCGGGCAGAGTCAGGCATGCATCACTGAAACACCCCAATCCAACTGCATACACACACGCCATTGCAATATTGATCTTCAGTAACCACTTTTTCCTGGTCCGGGTAGTAGTGGAGCCGGATCCTATCCCAGGAACATGGGACACAAGACAGGAATATACCTTGGATGGACCATCAGAAGGCACCATTCAAACACACATTCACACCTGGGGGCAAATCATCACCAATCAACCTAATAGCATGTTTTTGGGAGGTGGGTAGGAACCAGAGAACCTGGAGGAAACCTAAGTGAATCTGCCACTTTGCAAACATTTACACTCCAATTTCCACTACTGATGTCTTCAGTGTAAAACATCTCTTAGTCCTAGTGGAACAAATCAACCAAAGTGAGATCATAGCTCTCAAAAGCATAAAATAAATGTGCTCTCATGAGGTCTTATAAATGAACCAATGATCTTAAAAATGCAAAATAGAAGACAGAAATTCACTCGTTCATACATCTTCAGTAAATGCTTTATTCTGGTTGCGGTGAATTCAGAGCCAATCCCAGGAACACTGGGTGTGAGGTGGGAATACACCCTGGATGGGATAGCAGTCCGTCATAGGGCAACACACACACACACACACACACACACACACACACACACACACATTCATTCATACTGATAGTGTAGTTTAGCATAACCAGTGCACCTTCCTTCATATTTTAAATAATAATAAGTCAAACTATCTTCCTAATAAGTGTATGTGAATCTCTATGGAATATCATTAATGTTTTCATTTATGATTCAATTTTAGCTAGTTGACTATGTTAAGACGTTGATTCATATAATAAACCTTTAGAAAATTCAATGGAAGTCAGAAGTCAGAAGTTTCTCAGAAGTCAGGTGGTACAGGTTTTACATTGCTCTCACTGCTGCTGTTGCTCAGTCAAGGTTTATTGGACTCTAGACCTTGGTTAATATTACAGATGTACTGTATATAAACAGTATACTGAACCTGAAGGTATTAAAAATCACAAAATAACATAACTACTGTGAAAAACATAGCATAACATGATACAGCAGAATATGATAATAAGATAATGTCAGAAGGTATGGCCCTATTTAAAGTCTAAAAGTGGGATCTAAGGGAGGAAGAGAGATATGATAACCAAAATGTACTAGGCAATATTTTTCAGTGTATTACAGTAACTGCTTACAACATTGTATTTACAAATTGGATATCATTAAATCATTTGATGGGGCAACTTGCAGGATATTTTCAAATACTTTTGTTAAAGGGATTTCACTTTGCAGCTTATCAAAACAGTGTAACACTTTTTTTGTACTTCTTGTACACTTGTTCGTTTAGAAGTGCGGAAATAATTGTTAATGAAGTACAAGTTTTAAAACAAAATATTTCAAGGAGTACATGGCAGATATCATTATCCATACTGCTAGAACATGTCATTAATGTTACAACCAGTAGCCTAAATCATATTCCTGCTTGTTAAGCATGACATGCATGTGCATGCATGATCACTAAGACAATCTTTTACAGGCAGCTCTAAAAATGCCCTGGCTGACATACACACACAGTGTTTAATACAGTGAGTTATAATCCCATGGAAAGTTTGTGCATTTTACTATTGTTCATGCATTCTGGGTCACCATTATAAAAAGAAAGTTTAAACTGATGGTACAGGTAAAATGGTTGTTCTATCTTTCAAATGAACTGTGCTCTTCAAAAGAAATACACAGTTATGATTCATGTGAACACTGGGAACCACAGTATAGGGCGTTGGCTTCCACTTTCAGATTCACCACTCATCTCAATGCATAAGAAGACACAGGAATTTCCAGTGTATTTCTGGAAAGACACATGGCCCAGCAGATGTTTTCACAGGAACTCAGTTTTTACTACAGTGTACTAATTGATAATAGGATCAGTGGTGCAGTTCAGGTGAGTAAATATGTCTTTGAAGTGAAGTGAGGAAGCCGTGGACATTTTTGTGGAGATTCAAAAATACCACAGGTATATGCAAACTCTTATTGCACGACATTTATTAAAATAGTAGTGATTTCAAAGAAAGTGATTACTAAATGTATGGTAAAATATTCTTTCTCATATAGAAAAAAATATACACACAGTGTCTAGCACCTTGTCCAGTATGTAATCTTGAAATTAAAAAAATACATAACAGCAGAAGTTATGTTACATTGAGTTCTTATTTTAATAGCCCTCCCTTTATTCTACACTCTCTGCCTATTCAACTCGATAGCAATTTTATTTCTCCCTCAGCTGCCAATTCCAACACAATCTGCTGCTCATGCAGCATCACAGGGCAGCATAACACACTTGAAGGAATGACACATACAATGAGCTCTGAGGTGCCTACAATTTGCTCCCTTGGCCCCCAGTCATGGATTGCTGTGGCAGCACGGGATTTAAATTTGCGAACTTCCAATGGACACTTGGCGACTCGAGAGCCCATTCTATTTTAACACTGCATTTTGTCACAAAGCAGCTGTACAGAAATCCAGATTTAGATTTAGATCTCTACTGAACAAACAAAGGCAAAAAAGCGACAAACAAGAAAAATCTCCCTGAAATGACATGAGGAACAAATCTTGAGTGGAAACAGACTCAGAGGGAACTCATCCTCTTCTGGGTGACACTGGATAGTGGGATTATAAATCATTACCTTCCACAACTGTACACTGTACGGTGAAACAGTGCTATGTGTTTTGAAAGGATGTTCACTATGAGCATAATGTGAAAAAAAAGAGTGCTCGGATGAGCGCAGGACTGTCTTTATGATTATAGCACCAGTTCTTGCGTACAGGTCTACAGTATCCAGGTGAGATTATTTTGAAGCATAGGTGGGACTCTTCAACTACCATGTCAGCAGCATTGTTGAGTGTCAAGATGTTCCCTAACCAAAATAATATCTGGTCAGTGGAGGTTCCTTTTCATTCACAGGGTTGATGATGTATAACAATTTGGACATAAAAATAGATGGGTTATAATAAATCCCTGTATGGGATTTACAGTCAACCTCAGAATTATTTCACGCCTTAAGAATGCCTTAAAATGACAAGGAAACTATATAGTGTCTTATGTTTATGATGACAAATAAAATGTATGATGAGTATGTTAAAATGTTTTGCCCATTTTCATGTAGGGAGTAATTAAGTTGGGAATTGACTGTATGTACAGTACCAGTGCCAACAATTCTTTGGCAAATTGAAATTGTTTTTTTTTTTCAACATACAAGTCTTAATTTGTGTACAAAGTTTAATGGTGATATTGGGATTTGCATTGCCCCAGAGCACTAATTATGCTAATTTCTTTTCCATGTATCCATTTTCCTGGAAAATAGGCTTCTTGTATGTGTGTGTGCGTGTTTGTGTGCTTGCATGTGTGTGTGTGTGTGTGTGTTTATAGTAATAGTATGCATCCACAAAGCCTGCAACCTAAGCATGAATTCTCCCCTGACAGGGAGAAAGAAAGGCCCTCAGTTACAGGAAATTAGGAAATGCTTTAGTGACTCAGATAAGTACACAATAAGCAATGACAAGATAAAGAGGACACTTGGTTCCTGGTCAAATGTTTAACAAATTTCCACTGAAATTCAGAAGATACTGTAGTTTTTGAAGTACAAATGAAAAGGAATTTTTTTTAAATACTCTTAGATAGCATAGTGGTTAAAATTCAACCCTCTTTGTAAGTAATCACACAATATTATTTTGTCCTAGAACAGTGTGTACTTTGATGTAATCACATTCAGATGGAACAGTTCCTACACAAAACATCCTGAACCATGTTCATCTCCAAAGATCTTTTCTTCCCTCATGCTTGCTGGTAATCTGATATAGACATGTACACACATAAACACACAATACAATACAATACAAGTGGAACTGAGACAGCACATTTTACTATAGCACCTAATACTTTCATTTTTGGTCATGCTACATGCATTTACTGTAAATGGTCCTGGAGCAAATTAGTAAAGAAGGCAAAAAAAAAAGTTAAAGGTAAAAAAAAAATGAAATGAGGGCATGCAGTGTGAGTCATATTTAGAGTTAACGATCAAAGGAAGTAAAGTAGCTGATTCGAGAATTTAGTGCCAACACACCACCTGGGAGAGTTTGAGAGTTAGATAAAGATAACACACAACATAGATTACATACTCACAGGACTGACACAATGCACAGTGAGCAAACACAACCTTAGAGGTTTGCCTTAAAATCTCCACTGATCTGTGATAATGTATTGTCTGCAAGATTCATCAACTTTCATTCATCTTCAATGAACTCTTTACCCTGGTCAGGTTCTTGATGGATCTGGAGGCTATCCCCGGAACACTGGGTGTGAGGCTGGAACATCCTGAATGGGAAAACCAATTCACTGCAGTCAAATTCTAAATTTCCAGGTTAAAAAGGTGGGCAAGTTTAGTGCCTTAGGACGGTGGTGTAACTGGAGTTTACACTGGTTTCAGCTTGAAGTGTCTGTGTGGATTTTCTGTACATTTCCATGTGGGTTTCCTCTGGGTACTCTGGCTTCCTCCCACCTCCCAAACACAAACAGTATATTAACTATGCTAAATTGCCCCTAGGTGTGAATGAGTGTGTGAGTATGTGTGTGCATGGTGCCTTGTGATAGACTAGACACCAGGATAAAGCAGTTACTGAACATGAATGAATGAATAAATTATGAAAACAACAGTTATAAAGAATAAAACCATGCCTATCATTGTCAACTCAAAAACATTTAAACTCATTCACTCACACGTAACTACTGTGTATTTGGAAGTGACACAATTTTGATAATTTTGCTTCTGTATACCACCACAATGGGTTTGAAATAAAACAGTCAAGATGTAATTGAAGTGTAGACTTTCAGCTTTAATTCAAGCACTTTAATAAATATATTTCATTAACCATTTAGGAATTACAGCCATTTTTACAGGGTACCTCCATTTTCACAGGCTCAAAAGTAATTGGATAATTGACTGGTAAGCAATTTAGTAAAGTTTCATGGCTAGGTGTGGCCTGTTTCCTTGATATTTCATGACAAATTAAGTAGATAAAAGGTCTGAAATTGATTCCAAGTGTTGAATTTGCATTTGGTATCTGTTTATGGGAACTCTCAATATGCAGTCCAAAGAGTTGTTGATTCAAGTGACAGAGGCCATCATTAGACTCAATAAACAAAACAGACCTATCAGCGACAGCAGAAACTTTAGGAGTGGTCAAAGCAACACCAAAAGGCCTAGAAGGCCATGGAAGACAACTAAAGTGGATGATCACAGAATTCTTTCCATGTTGAAGAAAAACCCTTTCACAACATCTTGCTAAGTCAAGAAACCTCTGGAGGAGGTAGATGTATCATTGTCAAAGTCTACAATCAACAGACACCTTTGTGAATGTAAATACAGGTGGTTTACTTCATGATGAAAACCAGTGCTAACACTCAAGAACAGAAAAGCTGGATTAGACTTTGTGAAACAACCACTAAAAAAGCCTGACCAGTTCTGATGCAAGATTAGCTTACCAGAATGAAGGGTGGAGAAGATTATGGAGAAGGAAAGGAAGGGCTCATGTTCCAAAGCATACCACATCATCTGTCAAATATGGTGGAGGAAGTGTTATGGCATGGGCATGTATGGCTGCCACTGGAACTGGGTCACTGTTGTTAATTGATGACGTGACTGCTGATAGAAGTAGCAGGATGAATTCTGAAGCATATAGAGCTATGTTTTCTGCTCAGATTTAGTCAAATTCTGCAAAACTGATAGGACGATACTTCAAAGTACAGATGGATAATGACCCAAGGCATACCATGAAAGCAACCCAAGAGCTTCTTAAGGCAAAAAAAAAATGGAAAGTTCTTAAATGGTTGAGTCAGTCACCTGACCTCAACCCAATTGAGCATGCTTTTCATTTACTGAAGACAAAACTGAAGGAAGGACCCACAAACAAGCAGAAACTGAAGGCAGCTGCAGTAAAGTCCTGGCAAAACATCTCAAGAGAGGAAACTCTGCATTGGTGATGTCCATGGGTTCCAGACTTCAGGCAGTCATTGCCTGCAAAGGATTTGCATCCAAGTATTAAACATAATCTTTATATTTAGAATTATGTTAGTTTGTCCAATTACTTTTGAGTCTAAGTAAAAAATAGCTGTAATTAGAAGGTTAATGCAACATTTTGTTAAACCCTTTGAATTAAAGCTGAAAGTCTACACTTCGTATCATATATTGCTTCATTTCAAGTCCATTGTGGTGGTGTACAGAGGCAAAATAATGAAAATTGTGTCACTGTCCAAATACTTATGGACCTGACTGTAACTACATAGATAAAATAATAACAAAATGTAATATACAATCAGGTCCAATTTGGATATTGTTATTGTTATTTTAGCTGTCTACCACAGTCTCTTAGAGTTATTTAATGAATATGACACACCTTACCATGGGAACCACATATAAAAATGTGACACTTACACCATCCGTAATTCCTACACTGTTTATATATATATACTGGAACTAAGGGGCCCATCCCTGTTCCAGCCTGACAGTGCCCCTGTGCACAATGCAAGGTCCTTAAAGACATGGTTTGCCAAGGTTGATGTGCCATGAATTAGAATGGCTCGAGCCCTGATCTCAACCCCACTGAACGCTTTTGGGATGAACTGGAATGATGACTGTGCCCCAGGCCTTCTCCATTGATAGCAGTGCTTAACCTCACTAATGCTCTTACGGCTGAATGAACACATATCCCCATGGCCTCTTAAATCCAGTGAAGGGAAATTGTAACATATGTGTTGCATAAAAAGACATTCTATACAATTGGGTGCTTCCGATTTTGTGGCAACAGTTTGGAGAAGGCCCACATATGGGTGTGATGGTCAGGTGTCCACATACTTTTGGACATATAGTGTATATATTCATATTCATATAATTCTAACTACATTATACTCTGGTTGATAGCTAAAACAACAACAACTATTTCAATGTCCAAATATGTATGGATCTGACTGTGTTATAAACAAACAAAAAAAAACCACACACACTGAAAACATGGTGGACATTCTTTAATCAGTGGAGTTTGTTTTGTCCTGTTAAATTTCTTACTAGATACTTTTGTGTTCTGCATGTTCAGAAGACAAAGAACAAACTGAAAGTGTACCTCTTAAAATGCATTATAACTGAATCAAGCATTTACATTTAGACTCAGTTGAAATGAACTTCAAAAAAAACCCACAGGGAATGAAAGCTGGAAGCTCTCCCAGAAAAGACAGGGAAATAAACACTCTGCTTCCATAGCAACCACAGGAGAGCCCTTACGTCAGCGCAGACTGTGATGCATTCATGGAAACCACCAGAGCTGCTTGGAAAACCTTTTGAGCACATACAGTACTGTAACACAGCTGTTGCTATGAACAACACAGACAGAAGCGATGCATGACCTCACACTAATGCACAAATCCAAGTTCATTCCAGTTCAGTCAGACAGTGACGTCTGCTAACACGCCCTGAAAGAGAATCTACAGAAAGATAACCAGGTCCAACAACAGACATTTATTTTCTGATTTAAAAAAAAGTCATGAATGTCAAGAATGTGAGTTATGTAAAGCAGAATCAGATCATGGGGATTAAGTTGTAGAAATGGTTTGTGGAGAGATGAATTAAAAAAAAAAAAAGAAATAAATCATGTCTTAAACACATAAGAGGCATTCTACAAGAGTGAACACAATCCTATTATTACATTAAGAATTATAATAATTTGCATTATAGTAAGAAGAAAAATAGTTATAATTATTAATAATTATTTCATAAATTAGGTATTTTATATCTGATATAAAATAGGAAATTGGTAAGCCAATGCAATTTATGGCAGATAATCCAAATCATAGTCTATATTTCTCCAAAACTGTCATATCAGCCCCGGTAACAGTAACAAGACTATAACCTGCATGTTGGCCTGAACCCAGCTGGCTGGAGACGAAGAGGGAATGAAGGCCAAGCTCAACCCAGAGACCAATGAAGCAGCCTTGCAAGCAGTTGCAAGCTGGCCCCTCCTGTCCAGTCCACGCCACCACCGGACTCTGGCGAGGAGGCTGTCGCTCCTCCGTCCTGCTCTGATGAGGACATCACTCTGTCTCCCCACTCTGCAAAGGGTAATGCTTATTTTGGACCACGTCAGCCTCGGGGCCTCCAACATCTGATGGACGTTCTGTCTGGAGGGCAAGGATCCCCTCATGACTGAAAGTTACGAGTCAGGAGCCACGCTTTGGAGGGGGATGGGGGTGGGATGGGGGTGTTGCTTCTGTCATGTTAGCTTCAGTAACAGTGCAGAAACTACGTTTCCCAAATGCCCAAGCACGTAACATGTCCTGGACGTATGTCTGTATGAAACCTCCACCTGTGTTATGTTTCCTAGTTAGTAACACATTTTAAGTTCCGGTATTTCTGTGTTTCTTTGTCAAGAATTTGTATTGTGTGAACCATTGTCACCTCTAGTCTGGGTGTGTTTCTCACCTTTGTTCTTGTTGTATTTGATAATAAACAGACTGCACTGGCATCTGCCTCCATCTCTAATCCCTGAAAAAACAAGTTCTTTAAAATATAAAATATACTATATATACTGTGTGTGTGTGTGTGTGTGTGTGTGTGTGTGTGTGTGTGTGTGTGTATACCTGTTTTTTTACTTGTTTGCCTATACTGTTCCAAACAATTTGTACACTATTGTGCATCGTTTCTAGATCACATAATATTATAGCCTCTTTTTGAAACAATTAAATTACTGTTTAGAAGATATTTTACCAAAATGGAATTCACTAAAATCTAGAAACAGTTAAGCTGACAAAATAGACAGTAACATAAGTTTAGTGCCAACACTAACTGCTTTGCCAACATACCACCCCTGTTCTCCAAATACAATTTAAAATATGTAACAATATACTGAACCGAAACTGTAAATGTCATAAAAGAAACCTAACACATTACTTGGCAATCCTCTCTGATCTCTGTCCACTAGTAGTAAACTTGCACATACTTCAATGGACTTGAGAGAGAGAAAACTACTAGAAAGAAACTACTGGAAAGAAACTACAACACACTGGAAAACGCCATGCCAAATGTTTCACTTTGCCAGAAACTGAATGGCAAGATATAGCATGGTCTAGAGCAATAACCATGCTGTGGGAACCTAGTCATGCCATAGATTCTAGACAGATACAGTGTTCAGCACTTAAAATGAAATCGCAGTGATAAACATTTTCACTTGAACCAGGAAACTGTACTCAGCTTCAGCTGAGTCATGAGTTCCCAATCATGTATTCATAGTATTTCAGGGTTTGGATTGAAGAACAGGGTCAAGGGCAGCCAAAAAAAAAAAAAACCTGTGAAGCAATTCGCAAAGTGCAAGACAGTGGAGTTTTGGAGTATTTCTAAATGAGTTGCAAATAACACCCAACATGACATAAAGATGACTGGTTTCTCTGTAAAATGACAAGCTGCATTTTTTTTTAAAGAGAGAGAGAGAGAGAGAGAGAGAGAGAGAGAGGCTAGTTCCTCACCATGACTGTTTATCGTGGCTATAACGTAAGTTAGAACAGGAACTGACGTGTCTCTAGGACATTCCATTACATTAAAGCTATAAACAGTCAAAATCCCAGATGTGTTACACATTAATAAATTAAGCATTCTAATTGTTGGCAAATTGCTGAGGTATAAGTGGAATAACGCACTCCAGACCATGTGGCTATACGACAGTAACTTCATCCCGGGGGAGTGGCACTCCGATTCATTGTCCCACATTGTCACAAACCATTCCCCAGTAGGAAGAATGCTAAGCAGATGAAGACACTTCTATTTTTGTATCTATTTTAAAAAGAGAAAAAGCAAGGGTATGGGCTCTGTATGTGATATCTCAGTTGGTGTGTCATCTGGTCAGACTTCTCCTTTCCTAGAACACATCAGGCTGATGCATTCAGTACCATTGCACCACAGTGGCACATGCGGCATGCAGCTTCCTGTTATACATTAAAGAATGACACAATTTCTAAAACTGTGATCTTACAGTATTTAGCAATATATATATATATATATATATATATATATATATATATATATTTTTTTTTTTTTTAATTGGAAATACTTTAGATTAGCTTGTAATGTGCTACAGTTTGTAAGGGTGTTGTGGTGACTGTGTTTGAATAGTAGCTATGCGGTAGTTCCCATCATTGCCTTGATGTTTTTTTCACCTACTTTTGTATTACTGTAGCTACATTCTGCTATGCCTTCACCAAATCTTAACCATAATCTTAACCTCAGAAACCATACACTAATTGTTGGCTCTTTTATTTTTTCAAATTAGAGCTGTGTTTTTTCTATACAAAACACTTTTATTTGTCCTCACAAATGCTTAAAAACCTATGTGTAAAAAACTTGTGTCATGTGTACACATACACAAAAATATAGCAGGACCTTACTGGAAATCAGGCGATGATCCTAATTTGGTTTCTCTGAATAAATAATGGTTAGAATTTACCTGAAGTTCTACCTTTTTAGTGATGAAAACATTCTGCTCTGAAACATTCACACTACCCGTAAATCAAGCTAGAATCAAGATTTAAGCCCATGGAAAATCTGAATGATTCGCAATGAGTCTTAAGTGGTCTTCACCTCCCTGTCTTTCCAGATCTCCTCTGACACACTCTGTGAAACAAACTGACCACTAACTCATACTGTCTAACCCACTTTACTATAACCCTCATGCTTACAGCCACTGTCTTACACAGAGATTCAGTGCTATATGGCTGTCATGAGCCCCTGTGTACACCAGCTTCCTGCTTATCTATTCACCTTCCTTTCCTGGAACCACAGCTGTGTTTCAACAACAGCTGTGGCATGCAAAACATCGCTCTGCTATCTCACAGCCAGGTGTACGTGTATTAGATCATTTTCGTGCATACAGCCTGAAAAGGAAGTTACGGTACTGTAGGTTGGATGAGGTCCAACGGCTGGTTTGCAAGAAGGGAGAAGAACTACCAACACACAGAGCAGACAGTTTTGAGGGATACCAGATGTTGCAACATTCGTATTTCCAGAGCAGGGCTGCTGGGCTGCTACTTTTCTGTGTAATTGTCCTCAATATGCATGGTTTCATGTTTCACAGGTTCAAACGTTTAAGTTTTTTTTTTTTTTTTTTGTAAATAACCTGAAGATGAAGTGGGTCATATTATATCATTACTTTGATGTTATATACTAGAGTACAAATAACTGATATATATTCTATATAGATCAGAGATTAAAAAA
>CM074957.1:13147723-13162525 GCA_037577455.1 Pangasius macronema
TCCACACACTGCTCCACGCACTGCTCCGCACACTGCTCCACGCGTTCACCCCGCTCCACGCGTTCACCCCGCTCCACGCGTTCACCCCCGCTCCACACACTGCTCCACACGTTCACCCCGCTCCACACACTGCTCCTCACTTCACCCCGCTCCACACACTGCTGCACGCGTTCTCCCCGCTCCACGCGTTCACCCCGCTCCGCACACTGCTCCACGCACTGCTCCGCACACTGCTCCACGCGTTCACCCCGCTCCACGCGTTCACCCCCGCTCCACACACTGCTCCACACGTTCACCCCACTCCACGCGTTCACCCCAGCTCCACACACTGCTCCACACGTTCACCCCACTCCACGCGTTCACCCCACTCCACGCGTTCACCCCACTCCACGCGTTCACCCCCGCTCCACACACTGCTCCACACGTTCACCCCACTCCACGCGTTCACCCCACTCCACTCACTGCTCCACGCGTTCGCCCCGCTCCACACACTGCTCAACGCGTTCACCCCGCTCCACACACTGCTCAACGCGTTCACCCCGCTCCACTCACTGCTCCTCACGTTCACACTTTCACCTCTGAAATTAATTTCTCAGAGGTGACTGCGATGAGGAGGATAAAGTTACATACAACTCTCAAGAAATGAACTTCATCTTAGAACAAAGACAAGAAAAGTACAATTCGGTTTTAATGGAACTGTTAGATGTAACGATATTGTACTGAAATCACGATATATTAACACATCCATCATGAAACACTTTATTCTACTTGTCCCTGATTATAAAAACGTTCTTTTTAAATTTAGCTATATTTACATCACTGGAACAACCGATTTATTGCCCCTGATTCATAATTTTTTTGTTTATTTCACAATAAACTAACAAATAAACACACAGTCGCATTTGTCCTCCGGTTATCATGAACAGAACAGCTTTAAAAAGATGACAAGCCGATAAATGATTTAGAAAATGATCACACCGCTAAGCTGTGAGAGATGTTACTCAGGGATCCGGATATTGTTATATTTTTAGAGGAAGTAAGCGCATTAATAAAGAAAACTTGACCGTAAACTCAAACTGTGTGTGGATAAAAAAAAAGAGATGGAGAAACCTCATTTTCCCAAATGGATCAGATTTAAAATGGACCAAAATGGGCTGAAGATGACTCAAGAGTTGGGCGTTGATGTTTGGTGGACAAGTTTGCAAGCAGAAAAGAAAATAATTGTAATAAATATATAATAAAATATTTTGTGTGTGTTTTTGGGGTCCATGCATGGCGGTCAGCGCTCCTGGCACCGGTTCCTGTGTAGGTTCCTGCCCAGGAGACCAGGACTTAGTGACCCATCCCTGCAAACACTACATCACTGTCACTTCATGACTTTGCTGAAGGGCTCAGCGTGGTCGCGCATGCGCACTACATCAGATCCCTGTGTTTTAAACAGCGCCCCTAGCGGTGATTCACAGAACCACAGTTACATCCGTAACTAGCGTCAGCAATACTCCATATAAGAACGTTATTTCGCTTTTTTTTTAAATAATACAATTTAAACCTATTTTTTCAACATGTAAAAAATGCTAAGTTGTTGTTTTAATTATGCAGAAACTCTTACTGTAATTGTAAATAGCGCAAGACCGCACACTGATTGAGCAAAACAGTAAAACAAAAGACAAAAAAACGCTCAAACATGGCGGTGAAAGTGAATAAATAACAACTGAAACAACATGAATTTACAGCGGAGTCGTTTATAATCACAGAGCAATGAGAACACTGCACGCTGTTGTTTACCTTTTTCGTCCTTCTGCCTTCGTGGTTCCCATAAGAGATGCAGGGAGAGAAAAACACACACACACACACACACACACACACACACACACACACACACACCTCCTTACTTCCGGTGAAAAGCTTCAACTTCCTGTCACTTCCTGTATGTGAACATGTTTTCAAAATAAAAGCAGAGGTGGAGTTTGGTTCTGCAGGAGTGTGTGAAACTGTGGCTGCTGCTGCTGTCACACTGATCCGTTCATTTCACCACCATAAACAAATCTCACACACACACACACACACACACACACACACACACACAGCGTTTATGTAAATGAAATGACTCCCTTCATCAGCGATTAATCAATTAATTACTTTAATAAATAGTTACAGTAAAATGCAATATATAATAAATGTGATGTTACTGTGTCTGATAGATAGATAGATAGATAGATAGATAGATAGATATGGGCTTAATGGTTTCCATTAGGAATTTTTTCTTGGTTAGTGGTAAATACCATTAAAACCCAGTAGAAACCATTAGGAAGAACATAGCCCACTAAACTACCATTACAGACCATCAGGAACACATTAAACCCCATTAGGAACCATTAGGAAGAACATAGCCCACTAAACTACCATTACAGGCCATCAGAAACACATTAAACCCCATTAGGAACCATTAGGAAGAACATAGCCCACTAAACTACCATTACAGGCTATCAGAAACACATTAAACCCCATTAGGAACCATTAGGAAGAACATATCCCACTAAACTACCATTACAGACATCACAAACACATTAAACCCCATTAGGAACCATTAGGAAGAACATATCCCACTAAACTACCATTACAGACCATCAGGAACACATTAAACCCCAATAGGAACCATTAGGAAGAACATATCCCACTAAACTACCATTACAGACCATCAGGAACACATTAAACCCCATTAGGAACCATTAGGAAGAACATATCCCACTAAACTACCATTACAGACCATCAGGAACACATTAAACCCCATTAGCAACCATTAGAAATTTGTTGCATGGTGTTCTGCGGCTACACGCTCTTCATCCACGACAGTTTTCCATATTTGTGAAGAACGTAAATGGGATGGACGAAGCCTCCAGCGATGTTGATGGTCATAGAGATGGCCACGCCCAGGTGAAAGCTCTCCACAGGTAGAGTGCTGAGGAGGCCAAATGAGATGACTATCGGGAGAACCTGAACCAAAAACGTGGTGAGGTTCATGGAGATGATTTTGAAGGCCCTCTTTTTGGAGGCGTTCATCTCCCCGTTGTCCCTGTCACTGGGGCCCGGACGCAGCAGAGCTTTGAGGACCGAGAGACAGCAGAAAGAGTCGAGAAAGAAGACTATAAAGTAGACTGCCCCGAAAGCATCGTAAGGAACCGCGGGGAACATGCAGCTGGAGGCCGTTCCGATTCCCAGAGCAAAGAACCACGCTGCGGATGCAAACCCGACTCGGTATCGTAAGGGTTTGAGCTTTAAGAAGATCATGGGATGGATGACAGCCAAGTACTGCTCCAAACACAGCCAGCACTGGAACAGGTAGCGTCCGGCCATGCAGGTGCCGAGCCACAAACCCAGCAAAGCGCCGACGCACAGCCTCAAGCTGATGATACACGGGCAGTACAGAGGACCCACCAGGCAGTACAGCATCTCCACGAAGGTCAGGTTCACGGCGAAGATCACGTTCACGTCCACACCTCCTCCTCCTCCGCTCGGTTTGGACAGAAGCAGATGCATGGCGTAGCACTGTAGAGGAAGACCCAAGCAGAGGTTCAGAACCTGCGATGCGATCACGATCGACACCGTGGTCACGCCCATCTCCGCCTCGCTCGCGTTCATCTGAGACGCGTTCATCGTCTTCAGCTGGGGAAAAAAATCCGACTTTAACATGTTTCACCTTAAAATCATTAAACATGGAAAAAAAAACAAAAAAATCTCGGCGTTTATATGGAAATAAAAACATGAAAACAAAAACCATCGCAAAACATCATGCAAATATTTCCAGTGCAAAGGATCATGGGAGATTATTTTACATTATATTTACATTTAGCATTCAGCCTTTTATCCAAATACAGTCCAAACCCAGAGCCTAATAATCATAATAATAATAATAATAATAATAATTGTGACTGGCCTGGGAATAATTTAAGGATTTAAGAATAAAGATTTTAGGATTAGACTTTAGGATTTATAGTTTTGTGTAAAAGTCTTAGTTTGTGAGTTTTAACTCTAGACGTCAGGTTTATCAGGGCGAGTGTTAATTCAGGATTGATTGAGCTAGGATTAAGAGCTTTATGTTTTATTCCACAGTTCAGGTTCGAGTGTTAATTCCAGGATTAGAGATTAAGAGTAAGGTTTATAGATTAGTGTTTAGGGCCTACAACCGAAGTGTTTGTTCAGGGTTTAGGGTTAGGATGTCAGATATTGGAAGGATTTTTACGATATTTACGAGTTGAACGCACACGAACGCCATCACTGTGTCATGTGGGAAACTCGGGATGTTCTCTGAGCTCCGAGATTCCGAGGTAGTGTCCGCGGCACTGAGAGAGCCGGGAGGAGTCGGCGGCTGCAGCGTCTGGGGCTGACGGCGAATCAGTAGAAATCTAATGTATATCGTAATAATGTAATGTAATCATACACACACACACACACACACACACATACATACACGCATATACACATACACACATACACACATATATACACACACACACACACACACATATATACACATACACACACACACACACACATATATACACACACACACACACATATATACACATACACACACATGTATATATACACACACAAATAATACTTTAATAGTTAGATAGACAGAGGGGCAGAGGCACATAAGATAGATAGATAGATAGATAGATAGATAGATAGATAGATAGATAGATAGATAGATAGATAGATAGACTCGTCTTTATCAGTATTTTTATTTACAATAAGAAGCTAATGTCCTGCACAGGTTCGAGAGCGCTGTACGATTCTGCTATAATATTATTATAACGTTATTATTACTGCAGCGGCTTCATAAGCTGATTAAAGACATAAAAAGCTGCGCAGCTGATGTTCGTTCTTCATTCTTCATTCTCTAGAAGTGGAGTTAAAAACCTTGCTGTATATTTTGTAGTTAATTAAGAGACGGCCGTCCTGCTCCGGACAAAGTGACTTCAACGCACCTGACGTCGAAATTCCGAACTTCCCAAGTCGTACTTGAACGCACGGTTAGATGAAGATTTCGGGTTTAAGATTTGTGAAATTTTATGGATTTTATAAAAAGGATTTTATGGTTGTGCTAATGCTCGGATTTAGAGTTTAAAGACTGAATGTTTAGAGCGTTTACGTTTTTGCGTCATGGTTTTAAAGTTTGAAGGTTTAGGAATGAATTCAGAGGGTTTAGGAGTTAGATATTCCGTTAGATCTTTAGGATTTGGGGTGAATTCTTTTCAGTCAATATTAAAATAAATGCACCGAATATTAGCAAAGAAAAGACCTGCAAACTGACGCAAAGGTCATGCCGCATGGAATGTAAGATTAATTAACACTTAATTAACACTTAATTAACACTTAATGATCAACTTTAGGTTATTAAAGCACACAAACCCCCCACACTTACAGCATTATTATAAATCTCCTCAGTTTACTAGATATTAATGAAAATAAAATCCAACCTGATGCTGAGATCTTCCTGATGGATCTTCTCCACTCGCTCCGGTGAGTGCGCACGCACGTGTGTGTGTGTGTGTGTGTGTGTGTGTGTGTGTGTGTGTGTGTTTATAATCTGTTATCACTGATTCCCGTCCTGTCCCGTGTCGTGTCTTTATCTAGTCATATCACGTTTGAGTTCACGTTTCATGCAAATCCAGAACCTCTGTAAGCGCATCATCGTTACACGGCTTTTTAATGAACGCAAATCTCATCAGGATCTCTGAGCTGGACATATCTGTGTGTTTTTTTTGTTTTTGTTTTGTTTTTTTGTTGTTGTTTTTTTTAAATAAAAGTTTAAAAGCTTAAAATATCTGAAATGAAGGCTATAAAGACGAAAGGTCACGTGTAACCCTGTACACACTCTGTAACAGATCACCTAGAACGCAAGAGAGAACTTGTTTCGCAGGTGTTCTATGATGTGAAATGTAACTATAAACGGATAAAAAAGTATGGTAAGTTGTAGCTATAACGTAGCCAGCGCCGTTTAGACGCGGTTATAAGTCGCATCAGCCTACAGTTCCTTCATTACAAGCGTTTCGTAACAGTATGAGAGTCTCGCAGTTTGGAGACCTGAAGCATTCAGATGCTAATTATCTTGGATGCTAAAGAACTCAGTCATGATCTTCGTACGCGTGTTGTCAATGCCCATAGTGGAGGCAAAGGCTACAAGGCCATTTCGAAGGAACTGGATGTCCCTGTATCAACTGTACAGAGTATCATCAAGAAGTTCAAGATGTTCAACACTGTCAAAAACCTGGTTGGGCGTGGCAGGAAGCGCAAAGTATCCTCTAGAGTCACTAGAAAGATCTGCCGTGATGCAAACAACAACCCCCGTATCACCACCAAAGTTCTAATAGACACCCTCAACCAAGCAGGGGAGATGGTATCAAGATCCACCCTTCAGCGAATTCTGCATCGACGTGGTCTTCATGGACATCGCCCCAGAAAGACACCACTCCTTACCGAGAGACACTGGGATGCACGCCTGGCCTTTGCGAGGGGTCACCTAGATAGAGATCCGAACTTCTGGTCATCCATCCTCTGGTCAGATGAGACCAAACTGGAGCTGGAACTAAGAGAGGAGAAGCCTTCAGTCCTAAGAATACCATCCCAATGGTCAAGTACGGCGGTGGTCACGTCATGCTATGGGGATGCTTCTCTGCCAGTGGTACAGGGAACCATGTTAAGATAGATGGTATCGTGAAAAAGGAGGACTATCTCAAGATTCTTGATGAAAACCTGGTGGCGTCAGCACACAAGCTCAACCTGCCAGAGAATTGGACCTACCAGCAGGATAATGACCCGAAGCATACGGCGCGAGTGGTCAAGCAGTGGTTCAAGGACAACAACATAAATGTTTTGGAGTGGCCAAGTCAGAGCCCTGACCTGAATCTAATTGAGAATTTGTGGAGAGAGTTGAAGATCCGGGTCAGGGCTAGGAGTGGGGAAACATTCGGCAGCAGACCTGAAGAAATCTTGTGGAGACCTACAAGAAGCATTTGCAGGCCGTCATTAAGAACAAAGGCTTTTCTATTGATTATTGAATCATTGTAATATAAAGGATATGAATAATTCTGAACGTGGTGATTTTTTAATATTTGTCAATAAAAACCCATGAAGTGTCATATTTCTTGAAATATCCCATGTTGTTATTCTCTCAGTCTTTTGTCACGTATTAAATATATGAAAGTATTATGAAACTCATTCATCACAGAAGACAACTCAAAAACACTATAAAAATACCAAGGGTGTGAATAATTTTGAGCACAACTGTAATTATTATATTTATATTTTTAGAGATCCTCCAAGTCCTAGAACAGCNAACTCATTCATCACAGAAGACAACTCAAAAACACTATAAAAATACCAAGGGTATGAATAATTTTGAGCACAACTGTAACTATAAATTTTGGTAAAATTATTCTTCCCTTCACCAAATAATGTGGCAACCTCATTCATTTGTGTTCATTTGAGATTTGCTGAACTTTTTAATGGCAAAGTGCATCTACATTGAAGTCTGGATTACCAGTGACATGGATGCTTTACATGTAAATTAGCCACAAACATCCAAGTAGGTATTCACAAAAGTTAAACAATAATTGTTGACTGGCTATGTTGCAGTCTTTTCTAATGCTTTAATATTTCAGGACATAATGTCAACCACACAAAAAAAAGAAATAAAACAAACAGACTTGATTCATCTAGCCTGCCATGCAAGTTAATGTTTTTTATTACTTAGTGAACTATTTGCATTAACTTTCATTAGCAAGCCCATGTTCATTTGTTTTGGCCTGGCGAGGAAAGGAAAAGAAACCAGAGCAAGTGCTAGTACCCTGATAAGTGAAATACAGCATCCGTGCTGTCCACACTCATTAGAGTTCATCCTAAAATAGTTTTACACCTTTATTGCCTTCTTGTCATTTTCATGTCATTCGTATTTGCCTGTTGTTTAATTAGTAACAAAGATTAGTTTTCAGAATTCAAAGATTGGTGGCATGGTGGTGCAGTGGGTAGCTCCAGTGTCCCAGGTTTGTTCCTGAGCTCAGGTTACTGCCTGTTTGTAGTTAGCATGTTCTCCCCATGGTTGCATGGGTTTCCTCCAGGATCTCCTCCAGGATTCCTCTCACTGACTAGACACATGCAAGTCGGCAGACTGGCTACACTAAATTGCCTCTAGGTGTGAATGAGTTTGCAAATGTGTGTGCGAGGTGACCTGCAATGGACTGCTTTTAATTTCATATGTACAGCCAGGTTTTTTTTTTTGTCAGTTTGAGAGAAACCATTGTTGTGTTTTTGAGAAACATTATCTGATAAATTGATGCTAATGAATTAAAACCTCTCACATTTTGTAGTCTATCAAACCAGCTAATATTTTATATGACCTGATGGAAAGTGAAGTGATGTACTGTACAAGCATACACACATAACACACTTGTGTATGCACAAAATTCTCCCTTTTCACTTTTGGAAGTAAATTTACTTCTGATTTTAATCAGGTGGCCAAACATCTGAAATAAGAAATGTATCTTTATAGATGGTGTACGCATACAGAAAACCAGTGATCTATTTTAAAATCTATAAAGAGCAATATAAATTGTGCAATGAGGCATTAAAAATTGCCAATAACATTAAAGGTCGTTGGGTGACTTTTACTTAATGGCGATCCATGAGGAGCAGTAACCTGTAACTTTTAAAGCCTTCTTTTTCAAAGCTTATAAAGAGGCTAATGAACACAATGACGAGTCAGTAGTATCCTGAATGTCCTAATAATAGTTTGAATGTCTGAAGAGGGAAGGGGGAAGGGTATTGTTAGCACTTACAGATATTGTGGAATTCAAATGTTTCCCTGCGTCCCTTCTGCAGATGAAATGTTAGCAGGCTAGCAGGATAGATGACAGTTCAGTGCTGTGTCTGAAACTATTCTCCATTTATTGTATTGTATATTCAGGGACTACCATTCTGTAGTGGTGTCTGAACATGTAATGGAGAATATCTACATTATGGCCCACATTATGAAAAAAGTCAACAAAATGTTAACTGATTTTCTTAGAGATTTTAATAGAGATTCCATGTGACTTTATAAAAATGAAACCATTTACTTCAATTACTTATGCTGTCCCCTATTACAATACTTTTTATAGTTCTCCAAATTTTTCAATGGGATTTTTCAAGGGCATAGGGCACAATTTTGAACAAAGCAGAAGTTCATCATTTGAGCTTTAACCCCAAAATCTGTGTGAATTCAAACATCAGAACATCCGGAGAGCAGTGACCCCCTGACTCTTGAAGCCAGTGAGGTCTACAGGCATTGATGCAAAAATAAAAAAAAACCACACAACTACACACAACTATATCCTTCTGAGACTGGCTCTACATTGCTGAGTTTTATTTGTCTACTATTATTTACACAATATATTTCAGTCCAGCAGTCAGGACTTTGTGCATGTTGTCTGGCAATGGCAATGACAAAACTAATTCCGAGCTTAGTTTCTGTATCCACCATTACCCTGGCCAGGATAAAGTTGTTACTGATGGTGAATGAATAAATTAATGAGTATCAACACATCCATATTATTTATTAGCAGTGGTACCACACCTCTCCTTTCCATTATCAGTTCATTTCAGGCAAATTGATGATTCACCATTGCCACTGCAGGCACAAGACATCCTGGCTAAATAAACATAAGCCTTGGGGACCCTGCTGTAATTGTTTGATTAAAAATGCAAAGCATAATGCTAATTGATTGTCATAAAATGGTTGTTTGTACTGGACATTTCAGTTAGACATTCATAAAGCAGTACACCTGAAAAAATGTAAACGACATACTGGTGAAATTGCAAGGTCCAATTTCAGGTATCTTCACAGATCTGACAGCTGACAATAAACTGTGATCATTAAATGATTACAATTTATCACAATCACTAAAGAATTTTTTTATACACAGTTGTATGCAGACCTTGAAGCACCCCTGATCAAATTACATATTTTATTGATTTTTGAAGTAAAAGCTATTTTTAAAATTTTCATTTTTTCAGCAAATGTTAATGCAGAGTCACACTAACAAAATAGTAAGTGTGACAATTTTTTTTGGACAGTCTTCCAACTGTAAGGTTTAAGAACTTATTTCACTTAAATGACTCACTAGACCTCATTACTCAGGTCAAGATTCGTCATTAGGAATAACAGTTCCAGAGCATAATAAATTCTCTGACTTTTCAAACCTTGTGCTAATACTCAACAACCATGCACTTCTCTATGCAGCTAACTAAGGATCTGAAAATGAGGCTAATTGATTCCTACACAGTAGAGGAAGGCTATTAAAAGACATCAAAGCATTTCCAGCTCACAATTACCACTGTCCAAAATGTCATTAAGAAATGTCAAGGTGAACTAAAGTCAGGGAAGGAACTCAAAGCAAGATCTTGAAGACCAAAGAGGACTCTCAGATAAAAAAAAAATGCCCATATGATGGGCATTCCAAACATGACTTGGAAGAGTCATCAGAAGGAAATCTTCACAAAAGATTTGCAACCTTATCACAGGAGGAAACATCTGATGTATGCATAATTATGTCTACATAAATCAGAATCTTGGAAATAAGTGCTGTGGACTAAGGAAGTAAATATTGAACTTTTTGGCCACAGTGACCAAAGGTATGCTTTGAGGAAAAAAAGGAGCAGCATTTGATAATAGGAACAGCTTGCCAGCTGTTAAGCATGGGGATGGATCTTTGGGGGTTTATAACAGCCATTGTCACTGAAAACATTGCACAGGTAGATGGAAGAATGGATTCCGGTAAAATAGCAAATTCTCGAAGCAGATGTGACACAGTCATTCAAGAAATTGAATCTAAAAAGAGAAATGCAAGCTGGAACATTTGAAATGGCCCTCAGAGTCCCCTTACTTGTACATCATTGAAAATATGTAGGTAGATCTTTAAAAAAAAATGCTGTACATGCAAGACATTCCAAGAAAAAATGAGAACTAGAAGTGCATAGAAGATTGGGTTAAAATTCATTAAACAAGACAAGAATGGCTTCTAGCTGACTACAAAAAGTGTTTGCAGGCTGTGATATCTGCCAAATAGAGTGAGTACTGAGTAACAGTATATCCAAACTATTGCACATGCCACAATTATTACTGTAAACACCCTTCCCTAAACCTTCAATGAAAGCTTCCCAAAGCATCATAATGGAAAGGTAGAAGAAGTCATTTAAGATAAAGAATGAATGTAACACTCTAATACAAGTATCACCCTTTCTGTCTGCTTTTACACTACATCAGTTGTGGAGAAAGATGTCTTAGGAAAACATTTTTGTTCAACCCCCTTTCCCTACCTTTAAGCTAGAAGCTCTGACACCATTGACGCTTTAATTACAACCAGAGTGTGAGATCTGTTACAACCATCATGGCTTTAATTAGAGTTCGTTATTCAGTGTTATTTATCCATATGCAATGTAAAGGTCTAACACTAAAGGTCCTAGTGCGCTGCACATCACCTTCTGTGGGATCTTTGCATGAAACCTTTTAATTAGATGTTTCTGGCACATATTTTTAAAGCTCTTCTTTCTTTTTAAATTGACCATAATGCTGCAGATACTAATATGAACCTAAACCAGAACCATATTTACAAAAGAGAATGAATGTAGCAATATATACATTTACAAAAAATAAAGTTAATGTTATTGAGTACTATTATACAGTGTATGCAATGAGGCTGAATGCTCATCGGTAGGATCCTATTTTTAGAGTTTCAAGTAAGCAAAATGTTTGGCACAAAAAGAAATGAAGCCACAGAAAAGAAAAAAAAAACATGAGAGACATGTATCAACATAAAGCGTTGCTCCTTGTCAATGCTTTCAACCAGCTAAAAGGAATGTTATTTTGAGAGACCTAACTGCCTCGATGTTCAAGCCAAGCATGTTCATCATGTCATTTCATTCATTCATTGCAACATTAAAGTAGCGTACTTAATTATAACCTAATTACTGTCATCCTCTAAGAGACGTGAACAAGAATATGTGTTCAAGCCTCTATAATACAGCTCTTAATTAAATTTTTTAGGCTAAATATAAATAGACACAGAAGCATGATAACATAGTATTCAAGGACTCTGGACCCAAGCATCTTTTTTCCCCATATTTTTACACAGTTTATTCATATAATGCTGGATGATCAACATGTAATTGTTATTTAACACAAGGTATTTACACTCATAAAAATCACATTTCTTTGATAAGGTAGAGCTACTTCTGTGTTCCATCAAATAAGGAAAATTAATTTTCAAACTGGACTTAGGTGATTTGCATATGTTTTTTTTAGTAAAATAAAAAAAAAACATTAAGTCAACGAAAAAATAAAATATATAGCTCAAAACATGGAGTTCCTGAGCTGCTGTGAGTTGCCCTGGCAAGCCTGTAATTCACAGCAATTCATAGTAATTTACAGTCAGAGCTGTAGGATTTGGCAGGAGTTTTCAGACACATCCATCTTACACCATTTCCAATAGGTCCAGCTCTACACAGAGCCCATAGTGTGCTAGCAGTTAGCTAAAAGCCAGGCTGGAGAACACAGACAGGATAGGACAACAACAACAAAAAAAAACACTGATCAGGTAAAAACGTACATAGCAAACACAGAATGAATGATAAGAACACAAACACTAGAAGAGTGCAGACGTTTTGCTCTTCACACTGCTCTCCCTGAGGCTTTGTGCTGTGCTCTGATTCCACAGTTACAACACCGAAGAAGAGCCAAAGCTTAGAAGCTGACAAAAGTATTTGAATATCAACAATAATTATTTTCCTTGAGAATCCTGAATGCATCACTTTTTTTTACTCCTGATTTACTCTGTATTGTTGAGAGGTAAATTCTTTGAGATTTGTATTTGTAGTATTCTGATACTGATACAAATATATGAAATTCACATTAAAATACTTTCGTGGCACCCGGCTAGCTCAGTAGGTCGAGGGTGGGACTCTTGATCTCAGGAATGTGCGTTTGAGCCCCGCATTGGGTGTCAACCCCAGCCACTTGTGGTGCACAAACACAGTGCTCTCTCAGTACTGGTCACAAGCCCGGATAAATGGGGAGGGTTATGTCAGGGAGGGCGACCCCTAATGGGAGCAGCTGAAAGAACAACAACGACATTAAGATACTTTTGTCAGCTTCCAAGCACCATGTAGAGTGAGCTAGCTGATTCACACTAGCTAAAAGACAAGCTGTTGTTGAAGGTAAAAGGTTTTGCTCACTCACTGTGTAACCAGTTAACAATAAAGTTTTGGTATTATCGTAACACTTCAATAATACTGAGAAGATGGATGATAACAGTAGAAGATAATAACCCCAGAGTCATGGAAACTTGGGCCATATCATTCAACACTGCTACATAGAATGCGAGTACACCAATGGTGTCATTACTATATATGTATGTTATTTAGTATGTAAAATGAAGTCACACATGCAGACACAGTCTTTCTGAATGTGTACTGACTTGGCATTCACAGCTTTACGACTAATGCATGCAGTGCAGAAGGACACAGCTTAATCCACATTACAAGATGCTCTTTTTGCATACAGCTTGCAGTAGAATTTTTCTACCATTAATCCTCAAATTCACTCCTAAATATTTAGAAGAATGAACACTGACAAACACTCATTAAATTTCAAATCAACTCCAATAAAGTAATATGTGATCCTTTTGTTTACCTCCACATCTTTCTTTGAAGTCATGTTCTTGTAAGAAAGCCTGCTGCAAACAGTGATAAATAATAAAATGTGCTTCCTCTGTGGTGTCTCTAGGACATGGAGAAAGCAGCGGTAGACTCATGGTGTAGCTCACGATGAGCAAGAAGAGCCGCGAGTATGAGCAGGACGCCACAGGCCACCTCGAGTGTATAAGACAGACAAGCCGAGGCCAGGGACCAGCCGAAGGACATGTGTATGTGGGCGAGAAGTTCAGCACTCACCAGCCGCCGTAGTTCGTCCAAAGCCTGCTGAGAGTAGCTAACGTAGATGCACACACCAGAGAGTGTAAAGAGGCCTGTGAAGAGAAAGGTTAAGCCTTCAGGACTTCTCTACTTTCAGCAATGGGGAAATCATGTTCGATATTTAGATAGATGTCATTCACTGACATTGTGGCACAGTAAGCAAAATTAGTGCTTTTGTTTCCCATTGTCCATTTTTATGATGTTTTTTTTCCCCAGATTTTCCTTCTGCTTTGTGAAGTTAACAGTTACTGATTAAAAAAACACTTACTAGAAAAAAATTAGAATACAAATTATTCTGTAATGTATGCTTACAACAGGTAAAGTTTAATTCTGATAATAATAAGCCAATCATTATTGATTTATATTTATAAATACAGCATATATTTATATTATCAGATTAAAATAAGCCTATATGATATAAATAAGACATAAAGTGTCCTAAGGCAGGCAGCTATCATGCCTGAGATTTATTTTTAACATGGCATTAGTAGCTGGTATTAGGTGTTATTTTTATAGTGATACTGATATTTATGTCAGTATGAACCTCTAGGGTCAAACTGGATTATGACTCAAATGTAAATCACTTTGCATAAGGCATGTGCTAAATAAACATAATGCAAATTAATAACATGTTTCTGAATTTCAACTCCGTTGAAAAGGATAACTGAAGCTGTAAGTTACCTTCAGGAATTCTGTAGTTTCAATTCACAATTCAAACATACACTATATTACCAAAAGTATTCGGTCACCCATCCAAATGATCAGAATCAGGTGTCCTAATCACTTGGCCTG
>CM074957.1:13173045-13187263 GCA_037577455.1 Pangasius macronema
ATATATATATATATATATATATATAGTATATAAATCACAACCTATCATTATTAGCAAAGTTATATTTATAATTGTATTCTTATACTAATTAACTTGCTTGACTGGTTACACTTGAATTGAATGGGCTTACTCCAAAACTCATCAAAAATCAAAATGCCTATGAATAAAATCTACAAGGACATAACATACTCAGCTCCAATAAGTAGCTAGAATATTGTTAGGTAACACTTTACTTGGTAACTACTGAGTGGTGGCTCAGTAGTTAAGGGTCTGGGTTACTGATCAGGTTATGGGTTGAAGCCCCAGCACCACCAAGCTGCTAGAGGTTGTCTTGCTCTTCCAGGGGTGGGGGTTCAAAGCCTGCCTCCACCCTGTGTGTGTGGAGCTTGCATGTTCTCTCTGTGCTTCAGGGGTTTCCACCCCAGTCCAAAGACATGCACTGTATGCCGATTAGCATTTCCAAATTTTGTGTGCGCACGCGCAATTGTGCCCTGCGATGGATTGGCACTCTGTCCAGGGTGTCCCCTGCCTTGTGCTCCAGGCTCCCTGTGACCCCATGTAGGATAAGTGGTACTAAAATGGTTGTAATGTATATGCGACAAATAAAGGCTCTCTTCTTCTCCTTTATAACACATTCTACTGTTTTTCTGAGCTTAGATTTAAATGCTTCTTATGAAGTCCATATGCCAAATCAATTATTCTAATGCCCTCAAACTAGTGTTAATCAAATTTACATTTATAACTCTTAAGAAATGCTGGGTATCTTCTAGAATGTGTCATGAATGTGCCAACAGTAAAGTAACACAGTATCTTAATCAGTCATGTTATAATGATAACTGATGCTTGTTGTTCTCTCTTCCATGTAAAGACAAACCTGCAAAAAACCTCCAATAACATCAAACCCATTATCCATAAGACTTTCATAAATTCTCCTGCATCACTTTATAAAATATTTATGCAAGCACATTTAAATAACGAGCCTGACATTTGAATAGTTTATCCAATATTTAAGCACATTTAAATAATGAGCCCAACATTTGAATAGTTTATCCAATATTTAAGCACATTTAAATAATGAGCCTAACATGTGAATAGTTGGATTAAGTTCATACAGTAAATCTGTACTGAGGGGGTGACTGGAATTTACACCTCCACCAGCTGAATGTTCTTTAACAAAGCATTCAAACTAGCATACAGTTTAAGACTGCTTTAATCCAGCAGCTTTAAGCCTATATATAGAGTGCTAGAGAAGCCATGATATACCATTATATTGTGCGCACCATCTGTAGATTGATGCTTACTGAGAATCTTAATTTTGCTCATTTTTGACACAACATGAACTATCTTGTTTTACGCATTTGTTATTTTTTTAAATGGCCGACTTATAAGAAGAGCATCTACATCAAATCTCAGTCTCATAGCCAAGAAGGAACTTTAATCATGTTTGTGTAATATAGAAGGCTAGTCTGTACTCCACAAGTCAAGGACAAGAACAAAACACTTTAAAAAAAAAAATAAAATAAAAAAAAAATTAAAAAAAAGCTTTTTTGAAGATGTAACATGCAAATCACAAAGTAAAATAAAATTACACATAAAACGACAATACTGCACTCATAGGGCAAAGAAAAGAACAAATATGTAGTGCAAATGTACTGAAGTGCTACCATATGACAATTGTGAAACTTTTGAAAGACACTCCAGTAAAAATCTTGTCACAGATTACATCTTGGAGAATTGGTACGAGAACAATGACAGGTCGTGTAGAAGTTCATTATGCACCTGGAAAACATGGAACATGGAGGTGTATAGACGATTGAGAGACAATACATTTAAACTTAAGCGACTTTACGGGATTGTTCAATTCCAGTTACAGCATCTAGCTGTATTATCCATGCAACATCACAAATATTGAGCAGGAAGTCAGCCAGGTTCTATGAATCTGCCTGTGTGATCATGGGAAGTTGATCACACAATAAACCTGCATTTAAAGAGGTTGTGAAGAATAATGCCATTCTCTTAATAAAAAATGTTCAGTGACTGATGACCAAAGAGCAAGCATACGAGGAAAAGACAAGCGCCATTTAGCCTTCCATGGCTAGTTTGATAATGTCGCCTCTTCTTGACTTTGCTGCTTCCTCAAACTTCTCAATTACTTGTTTGCAGGTCATTTTCTGGAAAAGAACACAGAATCAGAAGACAGAAAATATTAATAGAAGAAGCAGAGTAAAGCAAACACACACCCCTATTCAAGTGTGCATAAAATTAGAAACATAATACTAAATGGGTTGGATTTAAACATTCAATGGCAACTAACAGAAGGCAGGTAGATTCTTGAAAAGAAAAAAAAAAAGCCAAAAAATGTTTATAGACAAAAGACATAAATAGTTCAAAGAGGTACCCTAAAACTCTCGGAAACTGGATGGAATTGCTGAGTGGAAAAAGAGGAATGTGAGCTCAGGGAAATCACACCCTGACGACAGAGTACTCATTGCTTTGGCCATCATGTATGTTTTGTCTTGGGTAACACTTTACTTTTTCTTATACCTCAGTGATGTTGAATTCTTGAAAGCAGAATGGTCGGAAGGCGTTGATTAATTTTCTATAACGGCATTGATCAGACAATAGTGCTGCATTATCGTTGCTATAGTAACGACTTGCAGTATGGATGATCCACAGTAATCTAAGGCTAATTATAAAATGTGTTATTTAACAAACAAAAATGTAGAGTCATTGATAGTCATGGCATAGCTTACAGACATTTATGAAAGAACTGCATGGCCCTAGTAGTATGTATAAAGCGAAATAGTGCGAAACGTACATGCATTGAGATAAAGATGATGTTATATGTAAGATGAGATTCTATTAGCACTTACATGAGAGGTAGGAAATGGAAAAGACAGAGTCAGTTAATACATGATGTTGAGAATCTTATGGCCTGAGGGAATAAGCTATCTCAGTCGGAAGGTGTGAGCAGTGATACTATGGCAACGTTTGCTGTAAATCTGCTGAAGTCATGTGAGATTTGTACCAATGCTTTTTGAAGCAGTTATTACGGTCCTATGAAGTTTTTGGTCATGTAATGCACCCAGTCAGGACACTTTCACTTGTGCACTGGTAAAAATTGACCATGGTTGCTCTGTGTCCCAAAGTTCTTAAGTCTCCTCAGAAAGAACAGATGCTTCTATGCCTTTTTGGAGGATGTTGATGTTTAGGGACCAAAAAAATGGAGTCTGACAGCTGAACACCCAGGAATCTTATGCTGCTGATGAACTGATAGGTGATAGATGACATGTGAACTGTTGATGTTGACAGGACTATGAGCCCCTCTGTTTTTCCTGGAGTCCACAATTAGCTCATTAGAATTGCTGACATTCAGAGCCAGGTTGCTGTGGCGCCAGGAGGACAGGTCGAGACTCTCCCTCCTGTACGCAGACACATCATTATTAGTTAGTGCGCCTGATCGCTGTGGTATTGTCCATGAACTCCGTGATATTGGTGCCAATGAATCTGGCTACACAGTGAACACAGTGACTGTACACCAGCGGGCAGACATTCCTGTATTAACGGTGAGTGTGGATAAAGTCCTGTTCCCAATCTTTACTGTCAGGTCTGTAAGACGGAAAGTCCAGTACCCAGTTGCAGATGGATCTGCACAGGCCCAGGCTACTTAGCTTTAACACCAGTTTTTAACAACTGTGTTAAATGCTAAACCGTAGTCAATAGACTGCATCCTGATGCATGTTTTTCTTGTCCAGCTGTGTCAGGGTCAAGTGGAGAGCAAGTGAAATGGTTTTATCTACTAAGTGGCTGTGGCAATAGAGTAACTGAAATGGGTCGAGAATGTTGGGAATATTGCTGTGTATAAATTATTCGTTTTTTCAGGCACTTCATCACGTCACATTTGAGAGCAATGGGTCAAAGGTTATTCAGGGTGGAGACTGGCATTTTCTTTTTAGGCAAAGTCACAATGGTTTTCCTGAAGCATAAAAGAGAGTGAGAGATACAAATGCCCATAAAAGATCTGATCTGGGAATGTCTTCAGTCAGGGCAGAGAGTTTCTCACGTGTAGACTTGTGCAAGTGTATAATCATAACTGTAGTATATAATAATGTTGCTACTATACAAAAGTTATCTACAACAAAAAAAAAGGTATGTATTGTAGTGACTTCATGATTAAAAAGTGCACCAGAAGCCTTTATATTTGGTTGTTTTAGTATTTACTGGTAATAGGTTTGGTCAGGAATAGGAAAAAAAAATGGGCTCTCGTAAATGCAATAAGGAGGAAAACACAACAGGGCATAATGTTATACTGTCTCCCATTTTCCCCTCTTTCTTGAAAGCAAATGGGGGAAAAAATGTCTTACCAAATAATTTTTTTAAAATATATTGTGTTAAAAACTGTTTCTCTGCAAGAAGACTTCATCTTCACCAAGTCCCGGGTTAAAAGGAATGATTTTCCAATCTCTGTTATCTGAGGTCATCAGTGTTCACCTTCTATTATCACTCCTGAGCCAACTAAAATAAATTGCCTCCACTGTAGAAGCTGTTTTCCACACAACGAAGATAACGGTGTAGTTTAATTCGCTTAGTTTTAGTTAATTAAAATTAATCTAAACTGTTCACTTGATTAGAAAGTTTAATCATTGACCATATGATCTGCGGTCATCACTTAAGCCCCAAAAAAGCACTCGAGTCCTAATTTAAATAGAAATGAAAAGTTCAGCTTCAATGTTTTCAGTTTCATTTAACAAGCTTTTAACCATAATGGGCAATAAATGATCAGCCTCTGCATGTTGCGTTAGCAAAGCAATGAAGCTTCGTAATATGCCGATTTACCGGGGGACATTACCAAACTCTTACGGTACGATGTTCTGCGCTACAAGACTTATAGCTATAATCTTTGTGTAACTACTCATTCTTTATCTTTACTATGGAACCGTATTATTTAATTCATTTTATTTTATTCTTATCATGTTCTTTACCAAACTGAGCCTCTAATACAGTCTTGTAAAAATTAAGATATAATTGTGTGGACTGTGCTGTTTTCTTTCTAACGTTGTACTGCAATTTCCCTTAGGAGCACGACAATACACATTTAGAAAGGCTTTTGTTCGTTTTTTAATGAACTGAAATGCAGAGCTACACAATACTTTCTCTCGCAGATGCACCAGAGAGGTAAAGATGTCCTGAGGGGTTATGTGTAAAGGCATTAGCCTTGCATACAAATTACTAACCCACACAACGATACTTGAAGACATTTCCACAAACAAATATTTACTTTTATTTAACAGCTACAAAAATATGTCGGACAAAACTGAGAGGAGAAAAACAGAATTATTCATAAATCAGCCGGCTCCAATCTCAGTTTGTAACTGCAAAAAAAAAATACTGACGATTACTCACAATATCGCAGAAAAGTATATCGTGACATTATCACAATAGTGATATAGTATCGTCATAATTCCCAGCCCTACTACGAGTGCTTGCTATATGGCTGACTGCAGCTAAATATGGTCATGGTTTATGAATTCAACAGATTTATTTGCTTTTATGAACTAAAGCACAAAGCTTCACATCAGCTTTCTTCTCTGCCAAGTGGACAGGATTATCCAGTGGATCGAATGAGCGTAAAAGTGTTAGAGGCATTGGGGTGAGTCAAGTATTTGAGATTTGTGAAATCATAGACAATAAATAATGCACCAAGTGAGGCCTTTGCTACGTTGATAGGTTTTGTATGCACACGCTATTAAACGCCAGTAAGGGCTGTGCAGATGCAGCTTCCTTTTATGACTAAAAGCTCTCAAAGAACACTTTGACGTAGTTCACCTTTTCATACCACTGAAGAACAGCAGCTCAAGCTCAAGCAGCTCAAACAGCTTCACAGTTATTAATCAATGTAGTAAGTGAATCAGGAAATGGCTGGTCTATGATGCTACATTCAGACTGCAAGCTTAAGTGCTTATTTCTGATAAACGGCCCAATTCACTTTTTTTTTTTTTTAAAATAAAGTTGTTCATGTTCTCTTTTTTAATCGAGCAGGCACCAGTGTGAACAGGTTAGGTCCTGCTCCTGAACTGACCTGCATGCGTGAAATAGTGATATAATTTAATATCTGCAAAAGAACACAATTATGGCAAGAGAAGTACTGATGAACTGAAAATGAATGTATAAAATATTCGATTAAACACATGAAATGAAGAAACTGTCAGCTTGTTTTTGTATTTATTATTTGTAATTCATATTGTTTCTGTAAGCACTGCTAACACAATTACATTCATTAGAGCCTGAATTTTTTAATTAAAATGTGATATAATTTAATATCTGCAAAAGAACATGATCTTATTTAATGCTGTCCTTTTAACACACACTGAAGCACAACGTGGCGGCATGGTGGCAGAGGCGGGTAGCGCTGCAGCCTCACACTTCCAGGGGCATGTGTGTGATCCTGAGAGTTACTGCCTGTGTCCGTGTGGGTTTCCTCTGGCTTCTCCGGTTTCCTCTCATCTCCCAAAAACCTGCCAGCAGGTGGACTGGCTACGCTACATTGCCTGTAGGTGTGAATGTGTGTGCGCCCTTGCGAAGAACGAGTGTCCTGGGGCAGGGATACACCCAGTGTTCCCGGAACAGGCTCTGGATCCACCACAACACTGAAGACTGCGTTTATTGGATTTGTGAAAGTGGTCCAAATAGGAAAAGACAATCTTATGCACATTCGCAAAACAACAAATGATTGTTGCACTTCTAGCCATAATTAAACCGTGGGAAACAAGAAGCGATTAACAAACGTTGCCAACATCATCTAACAGAAATAACCAGTAACGCTAATCTTAAAACTTTAATAGATGCAAGAGTATGAACAAGAACCAATTTTAGCTTCCTCAAAAGAAAGCACAGATTTGGCATTTTTAATTTCCATACATGTGTGGCAACCTGGGAAAACCATAGGTAAAATCCACATTTTCTACTAAATATAGTTCTGAAAGCAATATTTTTCTTTTTTTGCATGCATCTTAACCAGAAATATAGGTTCATCATTCTAAAGTCTTGTTTCACAAAAATGAAATAAAAATGTAAAGACTCCATGCTGACTGCAGTGCAGGCGCTTTGCAGACAATTTAACAGCTGGTATCTAATTACAAAAGGAAGAGATTAAGCTTATGTTCATTTGTTGATTAAGGTTGAGGGGAAGGTCTGTCAAAGTAAATGGAGAATGTTTTGAGCTCATTAAGTGTGATCAAATCTACCAGTCTGTGTTCATTAGAAAAGTACACTATATGGCCAAAACTATGTGGACACCATCACACCTATAAGTGAGTCTTCCACAAACTGTTGCTACAAAGTTGGAAGCACATAATTGTCTAGAATGACTTTGTATGCTGTAGCATTAAGGGTTCCCTTCACTGGAACAAAGGGGCGCAAACGTCTTCCAGCATGACGGTTCCCCCTGTGCGCAAAGCGAGCAAGAACTCGAGCGACCTGCACAAAACCCTGAGATCAACCACACTGAACACCTTTGGGAAATGGAACACCAGCTGCACACCAGACCTCTTCACCTGCCATTACAGCCTCACTAAAGCTGTTGTGGCTGAAGTGAAGTGACGTGCAGCCAAGTATAGTGACCCATACTCGGAATTCGTGCTCTGCATTTAACCAATCCAAGTGCACACACACAGTACTGAACACACACCCGGAGCATTGGACAGCCCTTTATTTTTTTTTAAAAACTGCGGCGCCCGGGGAGCAGTTGGGGGATCGGTGCCTTGCTCAAGGGTCTCACCTCAGTGGTGGTATTGAGGGTGGCAGAGAGCACTGGTCATTCACTCCCCCCACCTACAATCCCTGCCGGACCTGAGACTTGAACCCACAACCTTCAGCTTCACCTTCAGCTTACAAGTCCAACTCTCTAACCATTAGGCCATGACGGCCAACACAAATCCTCAGAGCTCCACTCCAAACCTTAGTGGAAAACCTTCCCAAGAGTGGAGGCTGTTATAAATAGCAAAGGGGGACCAAGTTCATTGTTTCTGGAATGAGATGTTCAAGGACATACAAAGGTGTGATGGTCAGGTGTCCTTTTGGCAATAGAGTATACAAAACAACCAATTAACTACGTATGTTAAGGAGGGCACCAAAAAACTTCAGCCTTAAAATATTCAAAAAAAAAGGAACTTTTCACCTGTAAATAGGAGAAAAAGGGCAATCTAAATAGGTCTTTAATGATTATGGACTTAAGATTAAATAGGCATAGAATGAACTGTACACAATGACCTGTCGTCAAATAAAGTTAATGGTAATGAAAATTAGAAAGTGATCAAGTATGCTGTTTTTTCCTCTTGTGCCTATGCTGTGCCAACTCACCTTAGCATGCGTTCATGCAGCACAGTAGCCTATTCCTAACACTGCATGTTCAACAGAAACACAAGCAAACGTGCTGTGTAGAGCACCACTAACCTGAAGGAGTGTTGAATTTTGCTAGGAACTCGGAATTCAGCAGAACACCAGTAAGAAGGTAACATTATACTGCACAGCTGTTAATATTATTACACCATCCCTTACTCTCCTTAAACCTGAAATGGCGGATATGCTCTTTTTCTAGGCTATTGTTCCTGGATGATTAAATTGGTTCTCTTTTTTGGAAAAATCGCAAAAGCACAACCAGGGGAGGAGAGAGAGGGAGGGGAAGAAAAAAATAAATAAAAAAAATAAGAAGAATTCAACAACACACAAGCTTAATCTTTACTAAACTGGCTGCTCTTCCATTATCTTTGCAGCTAATTCCAGGATAAAAACATAACATTTTCACTCCATTTTGGTGAAATGAATTTATAGTTTATTAAAGTTGAGTTGTCAAAAGTATGTTATATGCGGACAACAAAATTTTTTCCCCCTGAATCATTTTTGGCTCCCTGCCAGAATTCAGCCACATCAACATCCAGCAAGGTTTCCTTGACCGCCACACATTACAGGAGGCAGACATCGCACTCTCTTAATCCTACAGGGAAATTCACATTTTTAAAATAAATACATTTTATTATAAGTACATTATTATATTTACTTGTTTCACACCGTTAACCTCACCTTTCAAATCCTTAATTTCACTTTATACTTGCTTTCAAACACATACGTTGTTGGACAAGTTGGCTGCGGTACATCAAGTATAAAACGGTCTTAAGAGCATGTCGTGTGTATGTGTGGTGCTGTGCATCACCCAGCCTTCAGGACAACAGAAACATTGCGACTAGACATTGTGATCCTTCTTCCATACGGTTCTCTCAAGCGTTTCAGAGTAACCTTGCCAAAATAATTCTTTAGTCTGACAACACACGTGGCATCGCTCTGATACAGCACTATAATGAGCACAAACCATTTGGAAAGCACTGATGTGCAGCGAGATAAGGGAGGGACAGAGAGTGACAAAGAAGAGACTTCTGCTGGTCACTGGGCACGAAATGCTCACATATAACTAGATAGCGTGACATAACTAGGGCTGCAACAACTAATCACTAAAAATTGATTTATTTGTATTTGTTGGTAATAGGTAACAATTAGACGAATAAATGTAACGGTAATAAGACAGGGTTTACTTGAGTTCAGCTAATCATTAATCAATTCTTTATTTAATCATCATATGGTAACCTATACACATGACAGTTGACTGCTAATTTATTAGCCAAGCTAGCCAGCTGTATATTAAGTACAATTTCAAACACTATCACAACATTGTAACTGACAAAACAACAAGAAAAGAAGAGGAAAAAACAAACAAACAAAAAAACAACAACCACCTTAAATACCTCCCCAGTTCAGCAGAAAACGTGTTTGGTCGTCTGGAGTAAAACACCAGAGAGGTGGTACCGGAGGCTGAAAATTTATTATCAGTTTATTATACTAATAATAAAAAAAGACCCACAATGCATCAAGTTTATTGTTAAGCTGTGAATTTAATAATTGCAGTAAGATTTTTCGATGCTGATTATGAACAGCTGAGACACTATTAGTACTTTAACCTGCTCTACTATTACAATTCTCATAACCATCTAGTTAATATCTAAGCACGAGCAGGAGTGTGGTTATGCTGAATATCCGCATGGATGCGATTCGGCTGTAGGCACAGAAGCCAAAGGCAGAGTGCTGGAGCTAATCACGAGTGTGATCTTGCTTTTATACAACAGTTCTATAAACAAGAAATTAATACCGAGTAACTGACATTTCGGACGCGATATGGCCAATTTTTTTTTTGTTTATTTTTGCATCGGTAGCAGAAATAGATCCTGAAGAAGCTACACTCGCTTTATAGCATGCCAGCTAGCTCACACTGATTTTTATTCCAATAAATATAATATATAATTATATATAAAATAATATAATATATAATTATTCCAATTAAAACTGACTTCCCTTTTTCTTTTTCATCTGACCAGCTTTCATATTTGAAGTCAAAAGTTATATTCATGAAAAATAGTTTGCAATGTCCGCTGATGATGTTGATAACGCTACTGTAGTAATCGTTTCAAACTTTTTGGAATTTTTGAATTTTATGTGGTGAATACAGACACGCAGAGTGAAAAACAGTGAAACGCCACAGGGCGGTTACAGTAAATATAAGCACTCTTTGAATGCTGCTAAACCAATCAAAATAATGGACCAGAACTAACTGTTGTATAAGAATATTTATCCAAAATACATGATAGAAATTTTAGTTATTTTTTTTCCCTAATCTGCAGTACCCATTTAAATCATTAATTGTTAACTACAACATTCAATGCTGAAATACAACATCTTCAACCTTGGGTGAATTCTTCTTTCAAAGACCCATTTTACTAAACTGATGGAGAGACTACAAGACAGCCCATGGAGCGAAGTGTGTGATAAAAGCCACCAACATCAAAACTCCTATGACTGATTTATGGGTGTTACATGCCATTACAATAGACATTTCTGGAACATGAAGACAATCTGCCTTATCACAATGCCACTGGAGGAAAGGCATACAGCATCCGTCAGTGCAAAATGGCTGGAGGAGGTTGCAGCCAGGTAAAATTGCACCACTGTGCATGATGATGGAGCCAACAGTGTGGCTGTAGCAAAAAACCGTTAGGAGAAACACAACTTGCAGCTGAATAATGAATAATGCATTGAAGCAGCCTAGTATTGAAAGAGCAAGCTGAGAGAAACAGCAACAAATAGGCCCATCTGAGCATAAGCTTGCTTAAGATATAACCACAAGATGGACCAGCACATTCTACATGTTATACCCAGAGGATCTTGACTTAAAATCTGATCACTGCAGCCTACCAGCAGTTCTTTCCACGGCCCTTGAACCATTTGAAGTTGTGATGACTGGGGAGAAGTGCATCAGTCTCTCCACTTGTGAAAGGGTTTGTCAAGTCCTCAAAGAGTGCCGTCTTTGAGTCAACTTCAGCGCAGGCTTTCCGAGTGACCGTCACAGAGCATGTCGACAGCAATGGAAGGAGAAGACTACTTTCTTGGACACAGGGCCAAGCAAAGTGATTCACTCCAGTGCCCTGGACACCCGGTTCAGAAGACTCCAGTTCTGACACCCAAGCAGGTCTTCAGTGCGCGAGACAAAGTACAAACGCAGGCACTTGCAGTGAGAATGGAGGTTGATCAGCAGCAGATTGGCAGTTTCTGTGCCCAAACCAGTGCCTCCTCAACCATTATTACAGCTGCTGGACACAAATTCCTTGTCAATCGTCGATTCTGGAACCAGTAGCAACGAAGAAACCAGAGAGAGGGGAGCTGGGGAGGATCTCAATAGCCAAGTTAGGAATAAAGTCCTGACATACTTTGAAGGTGCTTGCCAAGGAAGAAAATCAACTCCACTGGTGGAACTCTAATGAGGATAGATAACCCACCTTGGCCCTCTGTGCAAAATCCTACTTCTATCTCCTTGGCACCTCAACACCGCCTGAGCTCCTCTTCTCCGAGTCAGGCAGTATAGCTTCCAAGAAGAGAGCCAGCCTTAGCCCTGAGCATATGGATATGCTAACAGTGTTTGCAGAAGGAGAGAATGTGCATGTGTGTGGGTGTTTTGTAGTTGCAGAACCGTTTTGCCTCCACAAACCCTGTAAACATTTAGTTGTACATTTTTGATCATTTATTTAGAAAAGGTTTACCTCATTTGAACCTGAAGACAAGATCATTTTTGTATTAAGAACCACGCAAAAAGAGCTGCGATGTGCAGTTTTGCACTTTAAGTATACCTCCACAAGTCCAGTTAACATTTGGGTTTATATTTTTCCTCTATTTATACACAATTTAGCTCATTTCAAACTGAAGACAAACATTTTTGTTTTCAAATTATTTTATAAAATATTATATAATAATTTTAGACACATGATTATGTCTTATAAATGTCAAATGTCACACTGTTTGGAGCTGCATTGTGGAAGGAATAAACTATTTACTCTAAAATGCAGGAAATTAAAATGAACCTTTAAAAAAAACAATTTAAAAATACTGATCATTAAAAAAAAAACTACAGATTAATTGATTAAGAATATAATTACTGTAGTTGCAGTTCTAAATATAACACTACAAATGCGATTGTTATTAAACAAACAAATTAATTAATTAATTAATTAATTAATAAACTGTGCATTTCAAAGGCAGTATTCAATATCTTATTCTCTCTCTCTCTTTTTTTTAATATCCCTGCTTGTCTTTGACTCGTCTTTTTCTGTATAATTAAAAAAAAAAAAAGAAAAGAATTTGAAAAAATTCCAAACTGTTCCCTAACTGCATCTAGATTTGGATCCCAGAATTGGTATTGGTCCGCTTCATCATCTGCACCGATTCTGCAACACTCATTTAGTCATTTATTTTCTGGCCCCTACTGAATACGTTCACATGACATTAGTATAAACCAGCGAAAAAGATGAACCAAATATGAAAAATTATGCTTGGCTCATGCCTTTAGCTCCCCACACACATCTCTTGTAAAGGGCTACATTAGGCGGAGCAGATTGGAAATTTGAATAATAATTTTGCCTGAAACACTCATCAGTATTCAGGATGGAATTTTGGGATTTCGGCAACACGCATGAAAGCAGCCCGAATCGGAAAAGAAAATTTCAGATTCAAGATGGCCTTTGCATAGTCGTGAAAAAAAGCCACGTGTCACATAAGAGGAAAAAGATGTTTGGTCCGTGTTTGCCTGCAGTGTGAATGTAGCCGAAGATGCTTCTACAGAACACATTAGAAAGGTAAAGTGTTTACAGAGAGTTGAAGAAGGAAAGACGGGTTGCAGCCTGACATCTCGTTATATAATAATCCACAGCCTAATCCCTTCTTGATTAAATCTCATGCGATTCAGTCCGAGCGTTTTCCATTCATATGATAATGCACAAGCTCATTTCACTGGGATTCACTAGTATTGACTGGGATCTTTAAGAGGAAAATCAATGTGCTGACAACCAAGTCCTCTGCATAATCCCTATTTACAAATACGTGCAGGTTTTGAATTATAAAAATTAAATATGGAACACACACAATACAGCTACAAGAAAAAAAAAAACATCAGTTATAATATACAGTGCAGCATAGCCAAATGCCACATGGTGTACATAACCAAATATTACTCACAATGTGGAACTTCTGCCTCTCTTTCTGCAGCTTGAGAATCTCCTCCACTGTGAGCTCCTCCACCGCCTTCTTCAGCAGAATGAAATTGCAAGCTGGAGAGTGAGACTTGTGTTCCTTGCTGAAGGAAGACAATAAATCAATGACCACTTGACAGATCATTTGCTTTCACATCCTGTTACTTTTATGCGCACATAGAGTCGCTGTTACGCGTTAACGTTTCAGACACAGTAAAAAGGAAACATGACATAAAACAGCATGTACACGGTCTGACCCAGGAGCTCTCCAATGAGACGAAACGCATACGAATTTTAACGGATATCGTCAGTTTCAGGAGTCGGTCATTGAGACATAGAGAGCACCCAGCAACCAGAACTGCTGGAAAAAGAAAACATCTTCATTCATTATACAACAAGTAGCAATTTGCAGACCATTTACTTGCGGAACATGAGCTATATTTCAAGTCCTGAACCGCACACCCTGTGGAACTTTCTGGAAAGCTTTCTGTCTTGTATCTAATTTGCCCGAGTATGCAATCGCACCATGTTTCATAGGCTGCTTTAGGCTACAGCTGACAACCATCACCTGATAATATTTTACCAGACTTCTTCTTCTT
>CM074957.1:13192483-13217629 GCA_037577455.1 Pangasius macronema
CTTGGATGGGTTAAGTGCAGAAATTCAGAGTATGGGTCACCATACTTGGCCACAAGTCAAGTCACTTCACTTCACTTCATCTCCTGTCTACTTTCTCATCTTTGCCAGATTTCTACTCCTACATTGAATTAAAACAATTCCCCAGCTGCAGCGCTCAGAGGCAGTACTGCACTGTCAAGAGGAGTGATATTGCACATGTGCTGTCTGAAAAGCAGAAATCTTTAGAGTGATTTTTTTTTTTTTGGTAAGTCTGCACCCTAGCAGACATAGAGAAGTGGGTGAAAGAGGGAAAAGTGTGGCCAGGACATGGAGAATTACCAAAGTATATAAAAATGTAATATACTGAAAAATATTCCAGCACATTATATGTATATTTTGGAATATACAGGCAACATTTTGTAATATATTCCATTTTCCTTTGGGCTAGAAGACAACTGAGAGCATGAGCAAGAGCTGTATTCTGAGGTTACAGTTGCAGAGTGGTGAATGGGGTCACTTTTCCTCCTAACTCATGCTAGATGTCTGGACCCATCTTCCCAAACCTGTTCTACCGACATGTAAGACCCATCCTTAAAGTGCAGTTAGAGTGGCGTATCCAGTTTTAGTATTACAATCCCATTAAAGTGTGTGTGCCTAACAGTTTGGTGATTCCGCTTGCTCTAACACGCCTATTAACATTCTGTGATTAGTATGTTTGATCAGGTTAAACTATGCTGGACTCTGGCCCATCAGGTTGACTGGGAGGTGTATACATACAATTTAAGTCCATACTGTCCATTCTGTCTGTTTCGCAAGTATTTTTTATTTTTTTTTAAAAAGTGAACACCAGAAGTTTTCTTCTATCTGACAATTCAGTCAAGAATAAGTCCATGTCAATAAATGTATGGAAATGAAAAAAGAAAGGAGCAACTGCTTATTTCTCTCTTCTTCACTGCCTTCATGTGTCTCTTGAAACACCTTGGCATACGCTGTATCTTCAGGTGACCGACAGGACATCAGGCATCTCGACCTTTCGTAAAAAGTGGTGCTCATTTTATTTGCACCACTTTACAGCTGTTCTTAGCGAGTCCATCAGCCTTTGTTCTTATAAAATATCCACAAAAAAAAAATCATAACCAACAGAAATAATGAGACTGGCTTCTCATAGAGGCTAGACTTTAAAAAAATCCAATAATAATCAGACAGAGCTTGATTAGATTATAAAAAATTAACGAAATCTCAAATAAATAAAATAGATTTATTCTATTCCTGGCTCCTGTGAGTGCTAGATGATATTATTAATATTAAACATTAACAGCTACATGAACCCTTGAATGCTGAAACTTTCAATAAGCACTTACCAGGTGCTAAAAGTCTGCTGAAGCAAAAAAAAAAAAAAAATCACTGAAACTTTTATTTTAAGAAGACTGAGGCATGTAATCACTGGTCTAAACTATAAAACAGTCTTTTAAGATTATTACTTGTACAAGATGATTCCCATAAAATCTTGGCTGAATTCTGTAACAGACTGTGCAATAATACATTCTCCATTTTAGATTTTACAATAAAGATCCTCTAATGACTGATTAACGATTAAAGAATATTACCATCTTCTGCTTATGGCATCAATCAGTGTGATCTGGGCTCACACAGTGGTGTCACATACTGTAACCTGGAACATTCTTCAAAGTGATCTTGAGGTAATAAGGATACCTTTCTGTCCATTAGCAAGTTCTGTTTATATTTTACAGTATTTGTAGCTGTCCTGTGAGTTCTACGTCATACTATGCCATTCTCCCATTGGCTGTTTTAAGTTTACACTGTATGTTTTTCTGGCCTGATTTAGCTACCCTGAAGAAAATCACACATTGTGAAAGAATTCCGTTGATATCGGTGGTCATCATTGGAACAAATGATGTGATATGCTCACCGGCAGCTGACATAATGTCACCGTGAGCAAGTTTTGGCAGTGTCATAAAATATTATTACAATTTTAGACTGAGAACACTGCTCTGACACTCATCTAAATGCCACTAATACGAGGACAGCATACGGTGATGCAAAATTCATAACGCAAACTGAAATGTTGATGTTTTTTGCAAGCGATGATATAAAATACTCATATTAATTAATATAACTGCATGTATAGCCCTTCACACAGTCAGGTTTCACTAGCTGCATTGTCATGCACATCAAATTCCATTTAAGGTCTATATTCGTGTTGCAGCTCTATTTCGAATGCAATGTTTATATTTGTACGTAAAGTTGTTGTAAGTATGCCTGACTTTCCATTCCTAAATACCTAGCCTACAGCTATGAATCTGTTAGCACTCACAATTCCTTGTGGACTGAGTATGCGCATATATCTCCTTTCAGTGGATTTTCTGAATAAGGTGTTTACATGCAACATATTTCCTATTAAAACAGGCATATTCCCACAGGGGTGGGAATCACAATTTGGGGAATCAGAATATTGTCTTAATCTGAATTGGGCAATTGGATTGCAGCGTTTACATGATTCAATACTAATTATAATATTGCCAAGTTCTGTTTAATATCAGAATATTGATGTGCATGTAAACTTAACCACTGTTAGTTCCTGAAAAAACAAAAGAGTAAAAGCTTATAATTTTCCAGTGTCATTCAATGTCATATTAATGGGAAATCAAACACAGAAATAGTGGAGACAGAAAATGCTGGACCCAAAGTTCCAGATCGCAATGCAGCTATACAATGCAGCTGCAATGTGTCACGCTGGGAAAGTTGGCTTGGCTAGTTAGTGAGCTACGAGATGACAAGCATGATGATGTTGATGGCTGTATTAGCAAAAGAATCTGAAGCTTTGGAACCTGATCTGTTTGAGCAGACTGTACAAAATAGGAGGTGAGAGAGCTGGACAGAGTAAAGGACTAAATCTGAAAATCACTAAAGATCAAAATCAAGTTGTTTAAATAATGTTGGTATAATGGTGATGAAAATTATGTATTTCCTTTTACATCTTCTACGATTTTTAATAAGGGGGATCAACAGGCACACAAAACACCATAAAGGGATGACAGTGTGCATCTAATGATATTGGGCCTCATTTATCAGTCTTTTAGTAAAGTTGTGCGTAAATGTGTGCGTAGGCCAAACTGGACAAAAATTTTCTGATGAATTTACAGAGTTTTGAAAAGGCTGATATTCTTCATACTTGTCTGTGTATGGTGATCATAGGATTTGCTTTTCAGCATTAGGAATATAAATCCCATATTTCAATAAAATTACAGGATTTCTTAAATAGCTAATATTGTATCAGTTTAAAATTGGCATCAAATGCAATTGTGATGACAAGTGATGGTGTCCAGACAAACCCTCTCAGTGCAGAACCTGATCAACTTGGTATGGATTATCAGGATATCTCTATGCTGAATTGCTGTATGCAACCTTTATTATTTTTCTCACTTCTATAGACATGTTTGTGTGCTGTGCGTGGGTCCAGCCTGCGCTAAATTGAATCTAATGGAGAGAAGTAATAATGGATATTTCAAGTTCTTTTAAATAATTTATGAAATGGGCTGAAAATTATAGCACATTATAGACCTTTTGTGTGCCTTTCCATTCAGTTGAATTTGCCATAGGTGGACTCTAATCAAAGTGTAGAAACATCTCAAAGATGATTGAGAGAAATGGGATGCACCTGAGCTAAATTTCAAGTGTCATAGCAAAGGGTCTAACTACTTATGTCAATGTGATTTTTCACTTTTTTCTTTTTAATCAGTTTGCAGAGTTATCACAAATCTGTTTTTTTCTTCGTCATTATGGGGTATGGAGTGTAGATTGATATGAAAAAAAAATAATTGAAAGCATTTTAGCATAAGGCTGCAATATAACAAAAAAATGAAAAAAATGAAGGGGTCTGAATCCTTTCCATATATATACCCAAGCATGGCAGGTATTGTGGGGTGTTCCCAGTATGCAATGGTTAGTACCTACCAAAAGTGGTCCAAGGAAGGACAACCGGTGAACTGGTGGCAGGGTCATGGGTGCCCATAGCTCATTCATGTGCGTGGTGAGGGAAGGTTAGTCCATCTGGTCTGATCCCACAGAAGAGATACTGTAGCACAAATTGCTGAAAAATTAATGTTGGCTATGATACAAAGATGTCAGAACACACAGTGCATCACAGCTTGCTGCATATGGGGCTGCGTAGGTGCAGACCAGTCAGACTGCCCATGCGGAGCCCTGTCCACTGCTGACAGCACCTACAGTGGGCAAGTGAGCATTAGAACTGGACCACGGAGCAATGGAAGAAGATTGTTTTCTTTTACATTATGTGAAAGGCCGGGTGCGTGTGCATCACTTACCTGGGGAAGAAATGGCTTCAGGATCCATAATGGGAAAAAGGCAACATGGCGGAGGCAGTGTGATGGTCTGGGCAATGATCTGCTGGGAAACCTTGGGTCCCGGCATGTCATGTGGATGTTACTTTGACACGTACCACCTACCTAAACATTGTTGCAGAAAAAAGTACACCCCTTTATGGCAATGGTATTCCCTAATGGCAGTGGCCTCTTTCAGCAGGATAATGCACCCTATTTCCAAGAACCTTCCAAGAACCTTGTGGCAGTCTTTTGCGTGCCTGTTTGCTTCATTTTTTGAATTATGAGAAAAATGTTCTGTTTGGTAAAGTATACAGTGAAAGATAGAAAAACATGAGATTAATATATTGTAACCTAACAATGAAAAAGCCACTACTTGGAATCTGGGTTTCATCAACTATTTCCAGGAAGATATTCTTTTTTTGCCAATTTCACAGTGGAAAGTGTTCCATGGTGCTTTTTTTTATTACTGAATATAAAGTACATGCTTGCAAATGAAACAACAAAATCCGTCTGAACTAGGCAAACTTATTTTGTGTATCATTTCAAAGTAACTGTAAAGAGACAGTGAAGATTGTGAAGTAAGGCATGTTTCTTAATATCTTAGTTTCTTAATATTCTTAGTACCATAATTATCTCCAGTGTTGAAAGCTTTATTTTCATTTTATAGTTCCTACCAGGGCACAAAACAAACAGTTTTCAGCAAAGGCTCTTTCCAGAGAAGCAGAAGCAATTAAACAACCCAACATATTTATGACTGATGAAACAGGAATTAGCAAACTGTAAACATTTCTTACCTGTTTTTCTCCTTTTGGTCACTACTGAAACAATATCATGTACCTTGTTTTGATCCAACACACACAACATGCACACATATTGCCTGTTGATATGACACTAAGCCTCCAGCAGTTTACCATGCTGAGAGCAGATCTGCTCCTGGAAGTGAACAAAGGCTTTCATAAGCTTGTGTTTATTAAAGGCAAGGGATTGATAGTTAGGCCCTATAGGGGAGTTTCATAGCATGAAGCCAGACACACCAAGCAGGACTTGACAGCTTTAATCCCTGGCCAGTAATAGCTTGTTTATTGAAATAGACTTCAGGAAGTCTTAATAGGGTGGAGTGTGCACTCTTAGAAGTGATAATATGGTGCATTTATACTTCATGTATGTGTAATTAAATACATAGTTTACCTGACAAGGAATATATTTGAAAAGTTCTACATCAAAACATTGATAAAAAGTATAACAAAAATGTATAAGTTGTATCTGCTTTGGGGCATCAAAGTGGCACAGGGGGTAAGTTCAATCCCATGTTCTCCCCATGTTCTTGTGGGTTTCATCTGGGTCTCTAGTTTCTTCCCACTGTCCAAAAAACATGCAGATAGTTGAATAGATGTGAATGTGTGTGTGTGCATAATGCCCTGTGATGGACTGGCGCCCCATCTGGGGTGAATTCTCCCACCTTGAATCCAGTTTTACCGGGATTGGCTCTGGATCTACCATGACCCTGACCAGGGTAACGCGGTTACTGAAGAGGAATGAATGAATGAATGAATGAATGAATGAATGAATATCTACTTTGGCCATTGAGGGTGGCTCAATATTTTAAACACAGTATTACCAGAGAGAAACTTATAATTCCAAGGTTTCCATTAAATTTAAAAACGATAAAGTTAAAACCCCTTTCTTGCATCCTCCAAAATGTGTCATTTTTGTGACATGGCAACTGTATATAAACACCACTTGAGGCAGTTTAGCAACTTCATGTATTAAATTCCACCACCAGCACACCTGATTGCTAAGCTTTTGTTTTGTCTTTGGGAGCCCTTCCACATTCCCAAGTGACCCATCAAAACTTCAGGTATCCCCACAAACTCCCATATTATTGTTATTATTATTAGTCTGTTATGCAGTTATTAATCTTAAAGCATATTATTCAGTAACCGATAATTATTCAGTACTTATTTTGAAACTAATTGAGATTGAGGAATGTAAGCTTGAAAATATTGATGGGTGCTAATGTTTATTATGTTCAGACATCTTTAAGGCTTTTATTTTCTCTCTTCAATTTCAACCAGTTTCTTCCTACTTCCTTGACAGTTTGAAGGTCTTAGCTTGAATCCAGTTTGGAGAGCTATTGCTCTCTCAGCCACAAGACTGATGTCCTGTGAGATGGCTATAGCAGCACAAGTTCCTAAACATCTCCTTGAGGAACCTCTGCCATTATTACACTTGGCTCAGCTAATAAATATCATATGAAGTGTGCTGCTAATGGAATTTAGGAAATATATGGAATGGCTGAACTGCCTTAAGAAGAAGTTCAGAAACCTATGTGATACACAAGGTAGTGAGCCAGAAAATATTTTGGCTTATGATACAACCTTTCAAATGTGTATATTTCTAAATACTTTTAAGCATTATGGTGTAAAATATCATGTAAGTTTCATGTAAACATATTTATAATAAATCATTTTTGATTTATAAAAATCAGTCAAAGGTCTCTACATGGTTTTCAGATTATTAGCTATTAACATTGTTTTCTTGGGTGGCCCAAGATTTTTAAACACAGTTCTATGTGTGTAATTTATTTAATATTCATGTATAGGCTACAATGCAATTTTAGGGTAAGTGGCTGCAGCTGCAGATGAATAATAGTGATGAATAATATGATGAATAACTTCACAGTTGGTCCGTCTATCCACACACAGTTCTTTTCCTGACAGCGATAACATAATCACCATTTTCAACCACCTTCACAGCACCAACTCATCCAGTTAACAACAGTTAGTTTTCCAGATAATCAGGATATGCTGGAAGGAATGGAAGAATGGAGAAACTATATATTGTTGTTGTTAAAAAAAATTTGTTTAATATTCATTACTCAATATATGCATGCTGAAGCATTAGAAACAAATCCTGGTGGCTGCAAAGATAATGTTATTTAGATAATTAGTGTGTACTGTATGTGCGTAGAGACAGGAATTGTTAGGTTGATTTAGTGGGTCACTAACATTAGGCATGCTGAGCCACATGTCTGTGGCTCGTAGCTTACTGAACAATGGAAGGTTCAGAAGCCGGTGTTTTTCTCCATCTCAATCAAAGACATCCTGTAAACACCCAGCACCGCCAGCAGATTGATTATTTAAAAATAAAGACAGGGAATAAATGAAAGCAGCAATTGCATACCAATTGTTTCAAGAACAGTAACTATGTGGAAGGTGTAGATTCACTTAGACAGCATTGCTGTCTTTATACCACAGCATTGCTAAACAATCTTGAATTTGATATTTCAGAAGGTAAGGTTCTTCTGTAACTGCATGGCTATTATGTACACTGTAAAAAAATGTTCTTGTTTACACAGAATGGTGCAAGAAACAAAAAACATTGAGTAAGCGACAGTTTTGTGGGTAGAAATACCTTGTTGATAAGAGAGATCAGAGGAAAATGGACAGATTGGTTCAAGCTGCGATGAAGGATATAGTTAGTCAAATAATCACTCTTTGCAACCATGGTAAGCAGAAAAGCACATGCACAAAACATCGAACCTTGAGGTGGATGGGCTACAACAGCAGAATGTGTTGTATTGAGTGTGTCTCCTTCCCTCAGATTGTTGAGACTGACCCAACATTTAGGATATCAGATCACTCTCAGTTCTACAAAATCAGCAGAGACTTACTCTTGCTCTCAATCTCTTATTAGTCCAGAAGCATGGCCATTGCCATTGCCCATTACATAATGTTTTGTTTTTTTTTTTGTACAGGATTACTGTTCTGTAATTACCTGTTTTACCATTTCTGATCTGATGATTAAGACATTCATATCTTATCATGTCTTATATGAAACACTTAATTTTGGTATAAGCACAATGTCAGAGTGGCTAATCGGGAGAACTGAGACAATTCCTGGTGGGCCACGGGTTGGTGGATACATGCAATACATGTAATGTTAACGTTATACAGTAACTTTTAACTACTTGTTGCAGTGTAGGCTGCAGGCTCATACTCATACTCATACTCACACACACTCACACACACACATCGACCACGCCCCAACCTCCCATTCTACAGGAGGCAATGAGACAATGAGAGCAACCCTCCGATATCCTTAACTAAATTCCTGGTCACATGACAGTTAGACCAGAGAGCCCTCTTAGCCTTTAATCAACATCAACAGCAAAAAAAAAAAAAAAAAGGGGGAGAGGAAAAGGTCAGATTAAAGAAGAGAAGGGTATTAGAGGAAGACGTAAACAAATGCACCAAATGTACAGACATGTTTGTGACAGCAACAAGCCCAAATGATAGTGATGCAGCTGCTGAGACAGGTATTTATGGTGTACACAGTATAACACTGCATAATACATGCTACTCTAGCAATGACTGTTGTGCGATAGTCATTGCAGTGCAAATAATATAAATGCAAATTACATACAGAGAAAAAGTCACAGAAGATACTCTACTGCATTAAATCATGAGAAGCTTATAGCTTGGCAAGTTACAATTTCTAGATAGCCCATCTTTCCTTTTAATTATTTAATCTGAAGACATTCTCCTTCCTGAGCTCTGCTCTCTGTGGTCTTTCAATACTAGCAGTGATAAATACTTGTTCAAGCCAGTTTACATCAACAGAACAGCCTAGAGGTCAATGACTGACACCAACATCAGCTATGTAGCATCCACAAGCCCCTGTCATTCCAGTCATCTGTTCATGTAAGTGATGTTTCACACTCTTAAATTGGTTTGGAATATATGTATTACTATTATTAGAAACACTACTAGTAGTGTGTTGTGCCTACTTTGGCTTTCACTGCAATACAATTCTACCTGATAGTTGTGTTATGCAGGTGTTCTGTGCCACGCAGAACAGACTGTTAGAAATTGGACACGTAGTCTATTATGTTTTCTTTCTTTTTTTTAAGCATGATTTTTTTAACATTTAGATGATTCTCACCATTCTTCTCCAAGCACACCCCACGAGCTGTTTTTGTGTCATAATCAGCATCACCAATCAATGGTAGTTTTATGCTTTTTGCACCATTCTTTTTAAACCCTTTGAATGATTATGCATAAAAAGCCCAGGACAATAGCTGTCTGGGACATGCTAACCAACCTGCATGCTTAGCAACTATCATGCCATTGTCTTTAAAATTGCACCTTTTCTTCAAAGTCAAAGTCAAAGTTAAAATTTATTGTCAATTCTGCTATTTGTGCAGGACACACAGAGGATTGAAATTCCGCTTCCCTCAGACCCATGGTGTGAGACACCAACATAAGACAAGTAATTAAAAAAAAAGTAAAATAAAATAAAAAACAATAAAATAAAATACAACAGTAGTAAAAGTGGCTTGTGCATATTGTGTGTTTTGTGCATATTGTGTGTGTGTGTGTGTGTGTGTGTGTGTGTGTGTGTGTGTGTGTGTGTGTGTGTGTGCGCGCGCTTTTGGGGGGGGGGGGGGGGTTAAAGTTCGGTGACTCTTAGGGCAGAGGGCAGAGAGGGGAGAGAGTTAAACTTTCTTACAACCATGTGTCTGAAACAGNGGGGGGGGGGGGTGTGTGTGTGGGGGGGGGGCGGGGGGGGGTGGGGGGGGGCCCGCCCCCCCCGACAGGGCGGGGACTCTGAGGGCAGAGGGCAGAGAGGGGAGAGAGTTCAGCTTTCTGACAGCCTTGTGGCTGAAGCAGTTCTTCAGTCTTGTGAGTCCCCCACTATGCTGAGTGCTTTCCGGGTTAACTGGGTGTTGTAAATTATCATGGTTATCAAATTATCAAGGTTATCATGGTAACAACTCAGAGATTTTTTTGTCCACAGGGTATCGTGTGCCCATTCCATGTACAACAGATTAGGTTTAATTATATCTGTAAATTAAACTACCTTCAGATCCAAGCAAAATTAGTTATTGATGCACAAATCCTATGCCAAAATGACCAGATGGAAATTCCAGTAAAGTTTTTAGCTTTTAGTTTAGTTTCTTGTTTTTACTCATTCTCATAGCTATAGGCTATTTATTTATGACAGTGTACATTTTAGGGCATAAGTGAAAGAACTTGAAGGACAGTGTTTTATCTGCTTTGTTACAATGAAGAATGCCATTTAAATATTTTAAAATATAGTTGTACTCATGATGTGTATGTTTTGACCACAGACAGTGGTGGAATTCTCTGACTGTAGGAGGAAAGGTCTAGATGAACAAATGGGCAGAATGGTGGAATTGCTGCTGCAGCTGTCACTACTGTGGTGTTGTCTGTTGCTACGTTGACCTTTGCTTGTGATTGCTACTGCTCTAACCTGAAAACTTTTTTCTTCTTGCAATTTAAAAACCTCTAAGGTATATATGTTTTTTTTCCTCATCAGTCTTTTTCCCCCACTTTGTGCAAGTATCTGCACCAAACATATCTGTCTTATACTGTGTTTTTTTATTATTGAAAATTGCTTAATAAAAAATGCCATTTGATATTAAACCCTGTGAGGCATGTCTGTTTAATAGCACACTGAACAACTACAATGGCAGCAGACAGCTGTTTTGACAGGTCTCAAGATGATGTGAGCCAAATTTGGTGAAGATGTTTTAGGAGGTGTAGCAAAAATGGCACTTAGAGGGAAGCATTTTTGGCATGTTATTGTAACTTTTAACCAGTAAGTGTTGCTGTCATGAAATTTGTTGCATAGCCTCAGGGCATGGTCCTGAAGATGCTTACCAAGATTTGTGTCAGTGTGCAAGGTCATTGCTGAGATACAGCCTCACATTCTGTTTGGCGGCGTCAGATTTGTTGGCACATTACAGGCAAACTGCTTGGAATATCAACAAGAAGTACATCTGAATTTCAGATGCTGGTGTGCATTCACTTCAGCATACCTCAGAGAATTTTAGGGAAAAAAGAACGGCGAATTTAGCACAAACCCTTCAAATGATACAGTATAAGGAAAAAATATAATTGTTACAGTTCTTGACCACAAGGTGGCATAGTTACAAAACATCTTAGGTACATTCAGCACATGGTCCTGAAGATACTTATCAAGTTCCTTGATTATACGTAGATGCATTGCTGAGATACACCCTCATATCCTGTTTTTTTTTTTTTGTTTTTTTTTGCCAGCATCTTACTGCTTTGAATATCAAAATTCCTTTGACAACTTTTGTTCAGACAGGTCCAAGATGATGTGAGCCAAGTTTGGTGAAGATTGGACAAAATTTGGAAGAGGAATAGCAAAAACAGCAGTTAGATGTTTTAGCATGTTATTGTTACTTTTGACCAGTAGGTGACGTTGGCAAGAGATTTGTTGTATAGCCTCAGATCATAGTCCTGAAGATGCCTGCCAAGTATTGTGTCAGTGCACAAAGTGTTTGCTTAGATACAGCCTCACTTCCTTCGCACTTCGCAGTCAGATTCATTGGCTCTTTATGGACTAACCGTTTGAACTATTCAAAATTCTTTTGATAAGGCTTACTCTGAAGATGAAGTTTGCCAAATTTGGTGATGATTGGACAAAATTTGTAGGAGTAGTGAAAAAACAGTTTTTGACAAATGGTTCAAAAATTATGACCATAAATGTACTTCCAAATTAGGCCCAAATTTGACTCGATGGTGGCGCTAGAGCTTTGACAGCACTTGGCCCAAATTTGGTCAGAATGTTGCTTAGACCCTCCCTAATCAGTGTACAATAGGGTGCCTATGCACCTTCGGTGTTTGGCCCCCTAATAAAGAGCCCCTGTCCATGCCCCGTGTCACACTCTTGAAAATGGGACCTCAGGACAACCCAGAGGCATTCAGCGAGCTCTTCAACTATACCATGAAAGTGGCTGCTGGCAGAGAAGCGCGGCACGGAGGACATGGTGACCCAGTGGTGCTGGAGCAGTTTGTCACCCGACTACCACAGGGGGCGGTGGAATGGGTCCAGTGCAACCATCTGGCATCGCTAGATGAGGCAATCCAGCAGGCAGAAGACCATTTGGCAGCATATCAGAGGCAGACAAGACCCCCTCTTCTCCCTCTCTCTCTCTCTCTCTCATTCTCCGCACTTTTCTCCCCGACCTCCCCCATTCCCTGCACCGCGGAAACAGGGGCCAATTCCCCTGAAACCAGCTCTCTGGCCCCAGGGTTTCTCTACCCGTCCCTCCTCTCCTTCTCCTTCACCCCTGATATCTCCCCTAACTCCCTCTCTCCCAACACATGTTGAACCTTCCGTGCCCACCACCAAGGTGAAGTATGCTGTCAGGCAGCAGATATGGATGCATGTACAGGTGCAAATGAGCTTTATTGAAGCTAGCAAACATATCCAATACATAATCCAAAAACAGCATCACAATCCAGGCAAGGTTCAAGCAATGTACAAAGAAGATAAACTAGGGTGGTCAAGAGAAGGATGAGAGAAGAAGGGGATCAAAACCAGAGAGACAATCAACATTTAAAAGGCTTGGTATAGACTGGTATAAAAACACAGAGCACATACTTCACAACGAGGGAGTCAAATAAGGATCCTTAAATACTGTGGCTGTGTGATTGAGTCCAGGTGCTTCTGATCGGTAATCAGTTGAACGTGAACATGAAATAGTCTGTGATGGCTGTGTGTTGTAGTTTTCGGCGGCCATGTTAATAGGCAGCATTGTATTCTGGGAACTGTAGATTGATCCCAATTCTGGCATTGACATGACAAGTCATTGTCTCTTCGCTTGACTGATCACTGTCCATGATAACATTGGTTGCGAAATATTCACTGATTAAGTATTAGGTCATTTAAAATTTTTTAATTTTTGTGTGTTGTCATCTGTACAGAGTATGTAAACTGGAATCACCAGGCAACTCCAAGAGGGTTGGCAAATCTGCTCCTAATGTTTACAAATCTAGTCCACAAAGAAAGAAAAATTAAACTGGCAGTAACTGTTGGACAGCGTGAACTGAAGCTTGGATCTATTTTGAAACAGGAGACATTATCATAGTAGTAGTAGCATACACTTTATACTTCCAACATAGCTATACAACTAATTGTAAATGATTACATTCCCAAATAAAACTATCAAACTTTAGAAATTTCCAAACAACACTTATTAATGCAAGAATCAAGAACTCCCAAAGCTAGGTATCTAATACTAGAGAAAAAAAATAAAAATTGTGAGTTAATATTCAGGAAAATGGTAGCTAATGAAAAAACAGCATGCCTGGACATGATGTATTTGTGTAGCTAACTATCTGTCTATGATTATCTGAGAGAAGAATTTGTTTAGAAGACAAGTGGCCCTTTTTCACACTTCTGTGTTTTTGCTGCAGGAAATAGCTTTCACAGGGTAATTGCACTTCCACTTCAACAACAACAATAGCTGAATCAGTGATTAATAGCTTGTGGCAGGTGGGGAGATGGTTTAGTGAGAGTCTGCAGTTAGAGTGTGGGGGAATGAGCGAATTAACATGGCGTACATGTTGCTGATTTGTGGGTGCTTATTAACAAGCTGTTTCTCCCTTAGTGAGCTAAGCTGTTGTGTATGTGTGTGCTAGAGTGTGAGCTGAAAGGACAGAGTTAGAATGGTTTTCTTTTTTCACTTTTAAATAACGGGCTGTGGCAAAAGTAAAATAAAAGCTAATGTGTATTCTCATGTTGAGTCCTCTGTCAGCTGTCATTGGTCACACTTATGCCAGTACCTGGGATACATACAGTCATGGACTCAAGCACAGATTGTCCAGTCTCTAGCCCAGATGCAGGAGTGACAGTCTGCAGCAGCAGCAGGAGAACTTCACCAAAATTGTGGTTGAGCAAGCTGCAGACCAAGCCGCCATCCAGAGCCTGCTAATCTCCTGCTCTTCCTTTCCGACATGCTCCTAGTTAAACTTGCAGGTACCATGCATCCACAGACAGGGGGTGCGCTTTTATTAAACTACTTTTACAGCAACTGGAAGTACATAAGGCGAGTACATGTCACCCCCGTGAACCATCAAAAGGACTTCACCAGTCTTTGTCTTCTCTCTCTGGAGTGTAAAAAACAGAAGCTATAACCCCATGGCAGGACACCTCATGGTAGACAATACACTAGTCTGGATAATGGCTTGTTTTTACTGGCCTGACATTAACAGTGATGGACACAAAAAGAATTGGCATGAATCTCATCAGGCCATTAGAACGGTCAGCACAAGGATATCGCTTCATATTAGTTCTTGTGAACTATGTGTTGCGATGTCCCAAAGCAGTGCCTCTGGGAATTATCTCCATGAAGAGCATGGCTGACTTGGGATCCTGAAAGAGATCCTAACGGATCAGTGCATGTCAGTCACAGTATGATACATCCAAGGAGCAAAAATGATGAATTATTGATAATTAAATCAATCTGAACCAGTTGATTTCAACCCTCAAATGGACAGGTTTGTGGAATTCATGCAAGAGAAGAGCTGAACTTGAGATAAATGATTGGAAGCCTTATCATTTGCCCCAGGCCTTCACTGAGTTTACCCCTTGTGATTAAAGATGTGATGTGATTAAAGAAAACTAGGAAAACATTCCAACTCCCAGTCAAATTAAGTTCAGTATATCCTGGACCTGCGAGCAAAACTCCAGACATTGGGTGAAAGGTCTATAATAGGTGCTCCCAAATGAGACAGTTTGCACTGAGAGATAAAGTCCTAGTATTGCTTCCCATCTCTAGTTTGAAATTGCTTGCCAATTGGCAAGTGCGCTTTCAACCTGAGTCCGCTGAGTTCCTTGAGCTGTCAGCTGTTTATTAACCTATTCACAATTTTATTATTTTGTAAATCAATGAATTGGAATGAAGTTAAATGTGGTATATAATAGGAATTATGTTCACACTATCTCAATACTCATCGTCAGTGCTAACATCAGTTAATGTTACCTTATCCTACTCGTCTTACCTTATCTAATCCTTCATTGCTGAGTGTTTCTCAACAATTCTGAGCACATCTTTGAAGTTTAGTCTAGCAGCACTGGAAAAGATGAGGTGAAAAACCTTTCCATTGCCAGTGTTTCTGTGGGAAACAATCATCTGCAAGGCTAGAAATCATTTTACTTCCTACACCCATTGGACAGGTTTATATATTTGGTTATTTATTAGAGATTTGTTTATTTTGCTTGTTAAACTGTGATATATCACAAGTTGTGTCATTGGGTTGTACAGCTATCATAACTGTTTTCCCCTTAAATGGCATACTCAATGTGAAGTAAGTCAAGTGTTCTCTTAATCTAAAGGCCAACCTCACTTGGCCTTCATCATAAGAAAGAAACAGTGGAAGATTGATTAAATGAAATTAGCATTTTAATGAAGCAGAAGCAAAAATTTAAATTCATAACAGGTCCAACTTGTTACAATAATCACAGCCACCCAAAACAAGAACCTTTTGATGATTGAAGCAGTGAAGGGTCAAAAAAGAAGGACTTTCTTAGGCCTTATTGAGAGGACACACCAACAGTACTCTGAGAGCATCATACTACCTTTTGAGTATTTTATATATATAAAAGCTTAATGTGAAGTGGAAATATCAAAAATAAAATAACAGTATGAGGAACTACTTATGGTGCTAGTTAGGCTAACCAAATAACAATGTATGATAGTCAAAAATACAAAGATAATGATAGCACTTCAGACTTGACCTGACTATATTTAAGAGATATATAAAAAAAATTCATAATATAAATCAGCCATTAATTGCACCTGATAGAAGACTTTTGCTTATTCATTAGTCTGTGTGGCTCTGTTGCTGCTACTCCTTGGTGCATTAGTGAAGCGCCATTAAAAGGCTTAGTACTCCCAGTGACAGCAGCTGTCCATAGTAGTGACGTCACACTTGAGAGTGCCTCCTTGGTCAGCACGCAGATATTTGCTATTTTTGCTCTTGATGGCCATTTGTCCATGCTCCACAAACTCTAGAAAGAAGTTCTCTGGCTCTTCACCATCTGCACACACCAAGTCACTGCTAGTGACATACCAGAACTTTCCATTTGCACCTATGAAGGAACCCAACCAGTTAGTTTTTTGGTTTTTTTTTCCACAGGAACACAGCTGAGGAAGCTAGACACCAATATACAGCTACTTATATCACTTAAACTTCATATAGTACAATGTCTGCAAAAGAAGTATTGCTACATTCAAAGAGACTATGCACAATTCTAAATTTGATTTGACTTACATTTTATGTGATATGCACCATCACTGTAGAGCAATGAGAAGATGTCATAAACAGAGCGGTTGACGTTCAGTGTATTGGAGCTCTTGTGGTGACAAACAAAGCCGTTCACCCCTCGCAAGATTAGGATTGGACGATTGATCAGCTTCAATAAGAACTGCTCATCGCTGCCTTAAGACACACAATAAGAGAGAAAGCTTATCCTTTGTTCCTTTTACAGATGTGATAGCAGCAATGGCATTTGAATGAGTCAGTAAGGCCAGGTAGCTGACCTATTATCTTATTACCTATATACACTCACCCACTGTATCACTGACTGCAGCAAGCTGACCATTTTTCCTGTTGCAGACATATTTTCCATTATTAGCTTTTAGAGCCACTCTTCCCCCAAGCCATTCAATGTCGAACATTGTGTTGGGCTCACTGTTGGTGAATGAATACACAATATATTAATTCTAAGCATATATAATATATTCATTACAAATTCATTCAAATTCAAATAAATTCATTAAATAAATATATTCAGATAAAAATCTAATAGGAGTCTAGTATATTGCCACTATATGGTTGCATGAATAGTCCAAGTTATTATCACATTAATCACTGCAAATTTGGTTTAATTTAATAATAAGTCCTTCACCCTCAACTGCTTATAAAATAGTACTTGATCCAGCATGTCCTAGAATTATTTTAATTTGCTATTTTTATTTGTTGACTAATGGCAATATAAGTAAGTAAGTGTAGTTCATAATTTTTTTTCTATAAAGAATACAGTCTTCTAGCAATGTCTCCTATGCGTGTAATGCCCCTTTGGTTCTCCTTGTTTTAAACCTAAAAATGGGATATTTTAATGAAAATTTCAGAAATCGTAAAAATGCATACAGACATTGCCTTACATTTCTGTGGCTGTAGTATGGATGCCTGCATGAATGACGAGTGTCCAATAATTCCCTGAATTAGTTCTGAACATGCATTTCTTAGTCTTTTGGTCAATTTCCATCTGAAATGTCTCCTGATCTGTTTCCTCATCCTGATTGGCTGAGATGCTGACACCTGGAAAAAGGATGTATTTGTGAGGGTGTTCAGTGGTTTAAATACTGAAAAAAGCTTGAAAAAAGGTCACCCTTTACATTTTTATAAGCCCCGGGAGGTAAAGAGGTAATTAGAGCATCTGAAAGCACCCTATATTGTAGTGTTTCTTTTGAGGTTTCTGGGAACTCAATGGAATGAATAAGCAATTGATTTTATTAATCAGCCTAGGGCAGAGGAAATAGTCAATGCACATCACAGACTGGTTAGCACGATCTCATTGTAGATTTGTGCCCACTGCTGGCTCTTATTCATTATTAGCAACCATATCAGTGGGAGAATATTCCTTTAGTCTAAGACAATGTGATAAGTAAGTGTCCTGTGTCTTTTACCATGGTGTATAGAGGTGAAATGTTAAACAATGTGCCAAATGCGGATGCCACTTAATGAGAAAGGAGTAAGTTATTTAAGGAGTGAGTTAATGTAAAAGGAAGTAATACAGATATCTCACAAAACCCTTAACAAACATAAAATGCTTGTTACCCTTCTTCCCTACAGGGTTGTGCATTTAAATGTAGATAAGAAAAAAAAACATAGCATATAAACACACATTACATCATGGCATGTCTAAGAATTACCTACTAACTCTTACTGTAAGCCTGTTACTAGAATAATCCTGCACCTACACCTTCCTCCCAACCTGTTCATTTGCTTGCTGCAGTAGACATATCCATGGTACAATGCAAATGTGCAGTGAAGGACCAACTAAGCAGCTTTATGTGTCTTACTCCAACCAGTATAATCAGTGGGGATCTAAAGTAAAGAAATGTAAACAAATATAAAGAAAATGTCTTACTCCCCATTTCTTCCCATTAAAAAAAAACACATTTCTTTACTAAAGCTATTGTAATTAAAACTTATTTTTTTAAAAATATCTCACTACAACATACTGTACATTACTTCTTATTCCATTGGTTGAGTCCAGCCAGCTTCTGAAGAGGCTTATAGTAGTTTAACCTAAGATTTGCTCATGTGCTCCATTTGCAGGACATTTAGTTAATGTAATTTCTGAACACTGTCCAATTAAATACTAATGAATAAAATTGGATTTATAGCAGATGAATGCAATTTTACAGATATTACTTATTGCTGGAGCTATGCCAGCCATATTACCATGATTAAAAGCAATCAATCTGCCTCTTCCTCAGTATTTTCTCTAAATGATGAAAAAAAGGATGCCCAAATTAAGTCTTGCATCTTAGATCTGTTTCTTCTGCCTGCCACCCCCTCAATCAAACAAACCTTTTTAACCCTTCTATATAGCTCACCTGTTTCTTATAACAATAATACCATATATTAGACACCAGAGCTAATTTATGCTTCCTACAAAGGCTTGCTTAAGACTATATGGCTTCTTTCGCTGTGTGTTGCCATTTCAGTACTGCGGTTGCAGTATTACAATAAAATATTTCTCAAAAATATTTTGCTTATCTAGTAATTCTATAGGTTAGGCACGACCTTGATCAAATATTGAAAATGAATGTAAGGTGGGAAGCATCTTAATTTCTCCTCTGTTTACCCATCAAACCTCACACTGAGTTCTTTCCTTCCATTCTCGGTCACTGTTTTCCTATTCAGAGGCTTATTTTGCCCTTCAGGGTTACACTAGCCCATTATCCCATTACTATTATTAAAGTAATATGAGTGTTGCTGGCCTATAATTTGTATGAGTTCAGAATAAGACTGCAGACCTTTGTGAACCAGGTCTACAGATATATGTGCCTAAAAAGAGCAACTGGATTGTTCCAAATGTCTACCAGAGCTCTTAGCAATCATAATTCACCATGGTGACCTCAAGGAGCACTGTTTGGTGGGCTATAGTTTACAAAATTTAAAGCAACAAAAGAACCTCATATTTAAACAAAATAATATTGTTTAAAATGGCATGCTACCCAGCTAAGCTAACCCTGAGACTCCAATTTTAGTTAGTTCATTTGCTAGGTAAATCATTATACGCAGCAAATATCTGCCTTGTCACTAGCTGATATGATAAAATATTTACTGGTACATTTGCACTTCCCAAATTCATCACTTGCTGGCCTGGTGCTTTCCAAATCAGTCTGCAATTTTTTTTTAATTAGTTGCATGAATGCATGAAAATTGCTCTAAATGTTAAAATGAATCAGCTAAAAATAATAAACACTTCATATATTTACATTACTGAATTCATTATATTACATTATAATTATATTGCCTTACTAGCTATTTATTCATGGTCCATCAGTATACGATATATATCTGTGCAAATTTAAAAAGCATAGTTGTTACCTTGACGGATAGATAGGTATCGTTTGTTGACTGCCTGGAGAACCACTTGTGGATGACTCTCCTCCAGATCAAAAAGCTCTTCTTTACCTGGCTTTGTACATCTCCCAGACTTCAAGGTGCCTGCAGGACCCGTTGGGGTTAGGTACTTTCCCTCATTATCTTTGAAAGCCAGCTTATCAGACCTGAGATCCAGTGTGAAAGCTGTTTCAGGACCATAATCATTTACCAGCTTTCCATTGCTACTGAGAAAGCGGTTGTCACAGGTTTTCACACTGTACTTTCCTTCCTTGAAGACCAGGGTAATCAGGGAGTCCACACCCCAAGGGATATCACTGTCAAAAGAAATCTCACTCTGTGAATCAGACAAGTGCGCATAGCGTTTGCGGGATACGCTCAGAAGGTTAACCTGTGGGTGGAGGGCCAAGTGGACAGCCCACAACTCAGTTTCTCCTATGGTCTGGGCAAAGCAGGTTAGGAAATCTTCTGTGCCTCCAAAGTATCGCAGATAAGGCTCGGACTGCAAGGCCCAACGGCCATCAGACTGAGCTACAATCAGAAAGCGACAGTCAGAGTCTGGAACCTCTGCTGCACAATTCACTTTGCCATCTTTATCTGTGGACAGGTAACGGCCAAGGTGACTGCGAAGGAAAACCACCTGACCATCATGGTCATCCTGCTCCAGGCTCCAGAGTTGTTTTTTCTTCATACTCAAGCTAGATGCATTTACCTTGAAGCCAAAAGTCTCAGCTGTGAGGTAGCGGTTCTCATAGTTGATGAGCCCGAATTGGAGCTTTAAAGATTTGCTTATTCCATTGGTAGCCATTTTGAGCATATAACTACAGTTTGGTATTAGATGCTTAAGATAAAAGTCAAATTGGGTGCTTTTTGTTAAAGCTACAATAAATAAATTGGTCCTTTTGAAATTCCTCTAATCTTGTGGTTCCAGATCTACTCACCCTTCCGTCCTTCTTGTTGCTTATTGTCATTCAGTATTACTAAGGTGTTTTTTTGTTTTGTTTTGTTTTTTTGGCCCCACGCTTCACTAGCTAATGTCTCTCTATCCACTCTGCAGTTGTACAGGTGCCTGCTGTCTTTTCCCTAATCCGTCTGGATTAAGCTCAGCAGGACAACACACCTCACACCTCTGACATCACACAGCAAGGCTCTGACTCCACCTCTCTGTCTTCGTCTTTTTTCCTCTTTCTGCGCAAACTCTTACCACATTAAACTATGCCACTTCCTATTTTACTTTTCATATTCCTGTCTTCCCTGTCAGCCTGTATCCGCTCATCAATATTAGATTTGTAGCATGTAAGTGAGTGGATCAGGATCTCTGATCCATTGCTTAATTTCCCAGGAGAAACTTTTTTCTGGCCATTTCATATTTTGGCCACTTGCTCTCAGTTTTCAGTTTTTATTTATTTATTTATTTATTTATTTATTATGCAGAACCTGTGTTTGTGCACACACATGAATTTGTGAGTTTGATAAGTGTTTCTTTGCGAATAAAAGAAGAGTCATGCTTTTCTCCCTTGTGTTTGTTTGTAGGTAAATTTGTTGCAATTTACATCTAGTTTGACTGCCACTATTTTTTTTTCACAGGATCAACTTTTTCTTCCATATATGTCAGTATTTTGCTTGAAAACTGACCAATACCTTGTTTCCTTCCTTATTTACCAGTCAAGTAGCTAAGACACAAAGAATAATAATAAGGTTGACCTCACCCCAGACTCTGCTTGTCTAAGAGCATTACTGACCCTACTGGGAGTCAGCAAGTCAGTAGGATCACATTCAGAAGTATTGAAAACATTTTGCACCTTTGTTTTTGTGGCCAACATCTGATAAATAAATACACAACAATCTAAATGTGGTTTCTCCATGATCTCCTATATAAACACTTAAAGGGCTCTCACAGGCTTTATGTTCCATTGAAGAAAGCACTCTGCCGGAAGAACACTGCAAACCCAGTATAAGCATTGAACTTGAACTTTTATTTACTTGACTCGCACTTATAGCATGTTGGACAGATGGCAAAATGAACAAAACACTCTCTTTTTCTGCTGCTCTGCTCCATTAATACATACTTTGCTCACTGTGGGGAAAAAGAGAGAAACATAAAGAAGTAAAATACAGACGTGCCTCATCAACTATCACCCTTTTATCTCATCCCTCAATTCACTTCCTCCCACTAAACCATGCCCCCACCTGCTACAGCCACTCCATAGCTTTATAGGACTTGGAATGAGTACACAATTACACAAGCAGGGTCTCCATTTGATTCTTATAGCCCCTGGTAGTTAGAAGGGGTGAAACCACAGGTGAAACCCCTTTTCCTAAAAGTGTAATGATAAAAGGTTGTAAGAAAATTCCCAGTACTGCCAGGCGCATATATGGGACCATTGAGCAAGGCTTCAGCCATTCTACCTCTGTATTCCACCAAATTTGTAAGTTGCTTTAGATAAAGTCATTCGCCAAATGAATGAACACAGTTAATTATTTACTAAGCCAATGCTTAATAATGTTTCCACAAACTAAAGCGTTATTGTAGTTGTGTATGTGTAGAGTTGTATTAGGTCACACCAACTCTCCATTGCTCATCAGCTGTCAGCTTGGTACTAAAGTTAAACAAAGCAGAAAGGCCTCACCGGAACAATGCAAAAGACACAACCTAACACTAACCGGCCCTACATGTCTAATCTATCCCTAGTCTTCCCTCTGCATGGACCTGGTATATGAGGTCAGTAAATCCTTTTAAGGGCTTAAGTTAATATTATCAGACTTTCAGTGGACAGTTGATGAACAAGTTTAGGCTAATCTGCTCAGTATGGGTGCTGAGTGTGTCCTACAGTTGTAATTCAAAAAGAGAGAAAATTTACATTCTTATTTACAAAGCTACGACTGTGTTTGCATCTTAAAGGGACACTAGGGCTAAAACAAAAACAATTCCATAAATCTATTGCAATTTTAGACTTGAACATGCTAAGGGACTTATATGTGTTTAATGATGCATTACACCAGTTCACTGCTGATATTGGTTATGTAAGTTAATATGATAGCACTTGTTATACTTATATATACTTATTATACACTTATTATTTACTTTCACTTAGTTAATACAAGTTAGTTCTGGATTGGCTTTTCACCGTATTGTAATATTTGAAGGAAAAAATGACAAGCGATGCATAATGTTGTTAATATAAATACTCTATGCATATAATGTAAAATTAGGTACTAACACATAATCTAACAGTGTAGACATAAAGCTAACTTTTAAAGAGTATCTAAACCTATTTTTTCTTTCTTGTTATAGGAAGTCTTCATGGAAATGTTGAGTCTACAAAAATCTTAAGTTGGAATGTAAATTGGAATGTAAATTACAAACTCAAAGGCCTGCCATGTGAGTTTGCTTTTTGTTTCATGTTGTATATACTGTATACTGTACTTAATAATAGTTAATCATTACATTTATTGTGCTTACAAGTGACCAGAAATTATGAATGCTTTAGACCTACTTCAGGCCAAAATTGCCTCAGATTAAAGTGAAAATGTTGACCACGTTGTTGCCATGACTGTACCTGTTTTGTCTTTGTAACTGCATGGTTACACATATGAAAAGAAAATAAAAAATAAAAAAAAACAACTCAATTGCTCACTTGTTCTGTGACTGATTTTGAGTAAACACTTAGCACTATCTATCTTTGTTTACAGCTGCAAAAAGTGCATTCACTGTATTATGGTGATGCATTTACTTGACACTCCGGGATGTGTTTGGGCATGCCTGATGTGTGTGTGTGTGTGTGTGTATGCGTGTGTGAAAAGGAATTAGTGTGGACAGAGCTACTTGAATTGCAAAGTAGTAGGCTCTGCTTAAGAGTCTGGGCTATTTTTCTTAAGTAAAAACTTTGCCTTGGCATAAGACTGACTACTGACTCTATATTTTCTGATCTACTATTAATTCAGTCAATATCACTGCAATATCAGTATCACTGCAGATGATTTGAAGTGTACCCTTAAATTGCTTAATGGCAATTAATTTAATGAGTAAGTGCATTAAAATCACTACTACAGTTAGTGGACAAACATTTCATATTTTGTTGAACACTCACCAAGTTAGACACACACCAAGTACTTTATTAGGAACACTTGTACACCTACTCGTTCATTCATTCATTCAATTGTCTAATTAGCCAATTGTTTGGAAGCAGTACAATGCATAAAATCATGCAGCTACAGGCCAGCAGCTTCAGGGAATGTTCACGTCAACTGTCAGAATGGGGGAAAGAAATGTGATTTCAGAAATTTTGACCATGGCAAGATTGTTGGTGTCAGACAGGCTGGTTTGAGTATTTCTATAACTGCTGATCTTTAACAGTTCTGTGGATGGAAACACATTGTTGATGAGAGAAGCTGGTTTGAGCTGACAGAAAGGCTACAGTGACTCAGATAACCACTCTGTACAATAATCTCAGGATGCACAACACATCGAACCATGAGGTGGACGGGCTACAACAACAGAAGAGCACATCGACTTCCACTTCTGTCAGCCAAGAACAGAAAGCTGAGGCTGCAGTGGGCACAGGCTCACCAATACTAGACAGTTGAAGACTGCAAAAATGTAGCCTGATCTTGATTGAAGCACACAGATGGTAGGGTCAGAATTTGGCTGAATCTATGGATCCGGCCTGCCTTGTGTCAACAGTCCAGGCTGGTGGAGGTGGTGTAATGGTATGGAGAATGTTTTCTTGGAACACTTTGGGCCTGTTAATACCAATCAATCATCTTTTGAATGCCACAGCATATCTGAATATTGTTGCTGACCATGTGCATCCCTTCATGGCCACAATAATCTTCTAATGGTTACTTCCAGCATGATAATGCACCATGTCACAAAGCAAAATTCATCTCAAACTGGTTTCATGTACATGACACTGAGTTCATGTTCTTCATTGGCCTTCCCAGTCACTGGATCTGAATCCAAAAGAGCACCTTTGGGATGTGGTAGAACAGGAATTTCGCAGCATGAATGTGCACCTGAAAAAAATCTCAATCTTGTGAAATCCACATATATATGGCTAGGTTGTTGGCTAATCTGAGTTTTTCAGAAACAGCTGATCTCCTGGGATTTTCACACATTGGGATTTTCACACACCTTTGCTCTCAAAACAACCTCAATTCTTCATGCCATATATATATATATGGGGCTGCATAGCTGCAGACTGGTCATATATATATATATATATATATATATATATATATATATATATATATATATACACACACTAGGGAGAAAAATCTGTGGGCCAGGGCAAATATAAAGTGTGATCACACCGCGCACT
>CM074957.1:13219826-13231158 GCA_037577455.1 Pangasius macronema
AAAGCCGAAAGAAGAAGAAGATCATCTCAGGGATTTTGTCATTGTCAATGTCACCTCTGGCTTGTTCATTAAATCTACATCTACATCTGGATTTCTGCAAAGCTGCTTTGTGACAATGTCTATTGTTAAAGGGCTATAAAAATAAAATTGAATTGAATTTATATTGAAATATCTTGCTGTTACAAGGCTTTGTATATTTAGGCAGCCAACCTGCTTTATGCAAAATACTAAGTGTTCCACTTATTGGGGGTATAGCATTAGAAAACTATGCCTGTGGTGTTGGGGAGTCACGGTCAGATGTCAAATATTATCAGATGTTTATGAAGGTTCTTCTGATGTCCTGAGTCACAGAATGAGGGAGAGCTAAATGAAGACTAAGCAAAACAAGAGGGCAAGAAAATAACCAAAAGCCATGAAACAAATGAAGGTCAGGCACTGAGCAAGCTGGCATTAGCTAGACAAATCCAAAAGAGCTGAAAGCTAAACGAGATCAGGCTCAAAAACAAACAGGCCTACAAACAAACGGCTTAGCAATGTCACAGGGAATGATTCTGTAGCGAGTCTTCACAAAGTCACAGAGAACAATTCTGAGTTTATTTACATTACAACACATTGTAATGGTGATCAGGTGTGTGTAATTAGAAATCTGGTGACTGGGAGTATGAATAGGCTAGTGTGCTGAGTCCAGGGATTGATCACATGATGAAGCGTGGAGTCCATCAGCTGCCATGGAGGCCCGCTTGGGATTATGGGATAGTTTGTGACGTGATACTTTATACTATAATCCATAATTGAAATGAAGGTAGAGACAGTCAGTCAAACTGATCCATTAAGTATCAAAAACAAAGTAAACAATGGAAGAAAGATTTCCAAACCATTCTATATCTACCTATTTTTAATAGAACGGGTTTAAAAAATTAATTAAGTATAAGACAGTGACAATGGGTTGTATATGTATGTATATTGGAATATATTTCAATATTCGCAGTCAGAGACTGTGGTGAAGATAACTAAAGGCCTCTTTCTTCAGTGTTCCCTCTGAGCATACTTAAGCTAGAAAGCCTGAATACTAATTCAAGAGGAAGCGCTTTCTGAATTCACAAGCAACATGATTAATAGGCAAGTCACCAACATCTTCTTATCATGATTGGCTTGATGTTACTGGTCTAAATCTTTAGATTTGAAGAGCCCAGGGTGCCACAGAGACATTTTTCCTTTGAAAATTTATTATTATTATTATTATTATTATTATTATTATTATAATTATTATTATCCATTGATGAAATGTGTCTGAGGCATTATTACTATTCAATTCAATTTTATTTATATACCATTTTTAACAGTGGACATTGTCACAAGGCAGATTTACATAAACCCAGATATAAATTTAAATTGAAAATTATCCCTAATGAGCAAGCCAGAGTTGACAGTAGAAAGGAAAATCTCCCTGTGACGACATGAGGGAAAAAAATCTTGAGAGGAACCAGACTCAGAAGGCAACCCATCCTCTTCTGGGTGACACCAGAGTGTAAATTGTTTATAAATTGTTTATAAATCATTTCCCTTCTATAACTGTATACCAGAGATCTTGGTCTAAATCTTGGGTTGGGATCTTAGTTTTTAGAGTTATGGCCGGAGTGGGAATCATGGTCTTATTTTTCAGGATCTTATTAATAAAAGTCCTGGTGTTGGTGTCATTACTTAAGGTCATGTTGTGAGCCTTGGTCTCAGCTTCTGATGATCATAATAAGACCGTAGTCTCTTCAGCTTGCTGAAAATCAACATCTGTTCTTTCCACTTCTGCACTGTATCATCACAGTCCAAGAAAATGAGTCACTTTGAGGTTTTTTTTGCAGTGTGTACACATGGCTCTCATACGACAGATGACAACACTCCCCCTGGCAATTGCATAAATTGTAGATTAACACCACAAAACATTTAGCTGAATACCATTATCGAACTTTAATTATGAATAATCACAGTTAGTCATGGTAGAATTATTGTGTTAACAAATCTGCAAGCTAAGTATCCAATGGTCAAGTCACTTTAGTATTATTCCACAAAACTGAATTTACAGGGAACTATAATAATACTGATACCATTCTACTGCAATTTCCTCAAATCTTGGAGTGGTCTGGTCACGACCCTTCTCTAAGTTCACATCTTTATGAAGTTGACAATGTGCATATCTGCAGTGCACTAATGTTTGAGGAATATTAAAAACAGCCTTTGGAACACAGTATCACACACTTGGTGTGTCATTAAAAACTCAAATGCTTGTAGGAAGACTGGTGAAACTTTGTTGATTTTAAATTGAAGGTAAAGATCACAGAATCAGCTACATACAACTTAAGCAATATTTCATATTGTGTATGGAAAACTATACTATATTATAAAGATAATTTATTGTACTCTATTTAATATGTTGTGGGGTTTTTTTTTCTTCCAAATAATTTGGTAGACTTTTCATTAAGGTCTTATAAAGGGTGTAACATGCAGTTTCTTTTTATTATTCAGAAAACTCTCATGTAGCACAGTGGTGTAGCAGGTAGCGTTGCTCGCCTGGAACAACCTGATCCAACCTGTAACATGACCTGTCTATCTCGCTCATGCTACTGTCTGCTCCTGTGCATGTTCTCCTGTGTCTGTATGGGTGTCCTCTGGGTTTCCTCCCCAAAACAAGGTGGACCGGCTTAGATAAATTGCCCCTAGGTGTGTATAAGTGCATGAATGTGTGTTCGTGGTGTCCCATCCCGCATGGTGTATTCCCGCTTGACACCTATTGTTCCCGGCTCTAGATTCACCGCTCCACTGACTAGGAAAATGTGGTTACTGAAAATGAGTGAGAAAACTCTCTTCTCCCTAGTGATCAGCAGATGGAGCCATTTAACTGTCAGAAAAAAAGCTCTTGCGACCACTTGGTGGGAGTAGAGTCTATAAATGGTACAAAAAGGTACAACGTTTTGATAGAGAGGCAAGAAATGAAACAAATAAAACATTCAGAGTTACTCGAAACAAAACTAGCTATATATTTATGTGTTTTTGGTGTTGAAAAAGATGCAGTTGATGCATTGACACAAGGAGAGATCAAGATAGATCAGAATTTTATGGAGTAATATAGCAAAGAGTCTAATGCCATCATTAACAACTTTTTCTCAGTTTAACAGATACAACCCCTAAGGAAAAATCTGCCAGTTCTCTTGAATTATCAGCTCAGTTTCAATCCAGAGTTGGTGCTGAAATGACATTCATATCCATATTTGCAAAAGGAACACTTTGTTTATTCATCCCATGCTGAAATCATACTGTTTTAACACCCTTATTATCCACATTAAAGCCCATCCTGCTCTGTATCAACCCCCCACTGCTGTAATCAACACATTCAGCCGTACCACTGATGGATGAGACAGGAAGAGGTAGCCCCTGCTGACAGGAAACTCATTTTGAGTGACAGGTGTGGTCATGCTGCTGGGCTAGGTGCTACCTTCAACAATGGTCGTAAATGTCAGTGGATGACAGCAACTGTTTAAATGACAATTTGGCTTGTTTATTCAGACGCTGAATATCACCATTAGCGGCGGCAGCCCACTGGATCTCACTGCCTTTTTGCTTGATATATGGCTCAAGCTCTTCTTCCATAGTATACATTTTAAGAGTGCGTTTTATGTTTTTGAGTAAATTGCTGTCTTCTTTTATTACACACACCATGTTCGCATATTCTTTAAATGATTCTAGTGTCCCTTTTAAATAGGAAGTTTATAATGAGAGTAATAAAATGTTTTTGGGTGGGCGGAAAAATTCCAGATTTTGTTTCATGTATAGCAAAGAAAGGCCTCAGAGTGATTCAGAGCTGCTGAAGGCAGAAGAGTCATAAGCATGTGATCATTGTGAAGCGCTCACACAAACTTAGAGATAGGTGTGGCCAATTCAAACACCATTATGTCTCACGGCTCATCTCACCAAGTCATCTGAGGTGTTTGAATCTCCTGAACGCTTCATCTATTTTTTTTTGTCCGATTCTCAAGGTTTTCCAGTTGAAGGAACTGTTCATAGAGCTACAGAGAGAAGTGCACTTACACATAGAGAGAGAGAGAGAGAGAGAGAGAGAGAGAGAGAGAGAGAGAGAGAGAGAGAACAGAAAACTGATCAGTTTTTATAAGATCCTCCCTTTGGCCAGGACATAGATGAATGTGCTCTATCAGTCTCGGACCCTTTCAGATAAGGCCATTTTTCAGGTTCGCCATCCATTAGCACCTACTATTGCATCCATTAGCTTGTTAAACTCACAAGAGGGCATATTCAATGCGATTATGTCTATTGTTAAAAGCACTCTACAAATTAAAGTACCAGCACTTGCATGGACTCTGTAATCTTGTACTATGTTGATTCATAACCCCCAAGAAAATTAGAATCTGCTAAGTAGAAGGATATCAGTGTGATACTGCGAACTCTAGATGGCCTTTACGATACTGGTACTGGTAAACTAATTTTTTTTTTTTTGGCCTATCCTTGATTAGTTCATTGCCATCATTGTACATAAGTGATTATGCACTTTAAAGTATTATTTTAAGCAATCTGCAATTTACATGAATGTAACTGAAAATTAATACTTGTCCTTGTACTCAATTACATTTCCATTAAAACAGCTATAGTTTTTATTCCTTATGTTTTCATTTACTCCTTTTAAATACTCAATACACATCTCAGGGATTATCTTTGCACAGGAACTACTAGTTAGTCTCATACATTAAAAGGTTAATTAAAATAATTAAATTGTTGGATTTTGGTTGATTTCATACAAATTAATCTGTAAGAAAAGATATTTCCCCTAACCTAACCTTAAATTTTATAACTTCTTAAGTCTTGCAAATTGTTACAAACTTGTAGTATGTACCTTGATGAAAAAAAAAGTCCTGACTTCTAATTTTTTTTTTTTTTATCATTTACCTTACACCTTACCTTTTCTTACACTGAAGAAATCTGATGAAATGATATGATCATCATACATTCACTTTATATATATTTATATAATATATATATTTTTTTTATTTATTTATTTTTTTCTTGCCTAAAGCATAATGATTGCAATAAATAAAAGCCATCAGGGACCAGTTATTGACTAAAAACCTTGACACAAATATAATCATTTAATATTTGACCATAAATCAAGATAATAAATTGACAGAATAATAAAGCTGATAGTTAAATCAGGGTAAATGCAATAGGTTTTAAAGGCAACCCCTCATCAACTCGCATGTAAATAATCACATGATTACACTTCTCATGTTATGTTTCCTTTTCTCACATGGTTTTCCTATTCACATGTGATTCTTTTTACATGGGATAACTCATTACTCATATGACATCACATATTTCAGGGTATGGCATGGTGAAATGCACTTTCGCATATTTTTCACATGGGATCACATAATACTGAAATCACAAACATGAAATCATGTGGGAAAATATATGATAGCATGGGAATGTATATGATTTTTCCATAAGGGATGGATAGTACAGATGCCCTTTTGCTTTTGTGCTTGAATTGGAGAAAAACATGAGCTTCGGACCAGCTCTCATTACTGAGGGCGTGCACACATCAGCACCACAGGCCGCATTTCCCTCTCATCAGCATGTCTACATTTACTGACCCTATAAATCCACATATCAATTCACAGACACACACCACCTTCTCAGTTACATTTTATGTGGTCTAATGGGGAGCTTTGGTACACAGAGTTGAAGTGGTCATCATAATAGGCATTAAATGTCATCTGTTTAATAGTGCAGTTAGTGAGCTTTATTTTCATGTAGAGAGAGCCTATTGTGGGACAAGAAGATTCAAAGCAGAAATCAAGGGAGGATTTATGGATAATATATATTTTAAAACAATCAAAAATGTAACATTAATTAATTTCATGGCTTTATATTAGACATTGGTATTTTCCTATAGAATTCTTTGTTTAAAAATAAACTCAATTTTGACTGGGAATAACAGACATTCAGCTCTTTTGAATGTCACTCAATACACAGTGAACCCAGAAATTATTCACCCACTAGTTCTTGTTTTTCTTTTTTGCTGTATTGTAACAAGTATCTTTTAAGTATCTTAGAGTGGGATTCTTTTCTGCTCCTTTTGAAGTGACTCTCTACAGAAATAAAATTAAATAATTTATTTAGAGGGCCTCACAATTATTTAAAAATAAAAAAAAATCTAAAAAAAACTGCTTACTATTCACCCCTCTTTCTTTTAACAGTCTAAATTAGGACTAGTATTTAATTTTCTTGAGCACTCACAGTGAATAGGAAGGTACACCTGGATAGGAAGGTACACATGTGTTCAGTTGTATGGTTGCACAATAAATATCACTGACTTTGGGAGGTCTCACAGCTAAAATGGCAAATCAGATCAGTCCTGCTGTCATGAGGACTAAGGAACTGCCCATGAAGCATCAGGATGACGTTTTTGGTAGGAAAAAAGCTAGAATTATAAAAAGATCAGCAAACTTTGAACCTTCCTAGGCACACTGTGAAATCCATTACAACAAAATGGAAAGAAATGTGGCATAACCCAGACACTACCAAGATCAGGCCAAACTGAGCGTTCAGGCAAGAAGGGCAATTGTCAGAGAAGTGTCCGAGGGTCCGGCTATGACACTGAAGGAATTACAGAGCTCACTGTCTTGAAATACAAGACCTCAATGCAGTGTAGACCTCACCAATATCATCAGCTCTTCACAAACTGAGAAAGGCTAAACTGAAGGCATGCCTGGAGTTTGCTAGAAGGCATGTGACAAGATCTGTGAGCTTTTGGAAAATGATTGTGAGCCATTTGGTCTAAAAACAAAGCTTTTTGTTAAGCGAAGCCCAGATATAGCCCAGGTATCATCATTCGTACCATCAAGGATGGTGGTGGTAGCATCATGCTCTGGGGTTGGTTTTCAGCAGGAGGAACTGGAAAGGCCCTCCAGGACAACACGGATGGAGCCAAATACAAGCAAACTCTTGAGGAGAGCCTTTCCAGTCTGCCAGAAATCTGTGTCCAAGGCGAAGATTAACCCAATGACAATGACCCAAGCACAGGGCAAAAACTACAAAGGAATGGCTTGGGAAAAAAGGTTTGTGTTTTGGAATGGCCAAGTCAAAGTCCAGATGTAAATCCAATTGAAAACCTCTTGGCATGACCTGAAAATTGCTGTCCACCAACATTCTCCATCTAATTTGGGAGTGAGAGAAAATTTGCATTGAAGAATAGGGAAAAGTGCCAAAATGTGCCATGTCAAAGCTGTAATTGCTGCAAAATGCTTAGTGAATGTTTATCAATTAAGCAGCATTTTGATTTTTTTATTCAACTTTTTTATTCAATATTATTACTATCCAAGTTTGTATTCATGTATTAGTGCCACGGTGATGCAGCGTGTAGCGTTGGGTCCTGGGTTTGATCCGTGCATGCTCTCCTTGTGTTCACATGGGTCTCCTCTGCATTCTCTTGTTTCTTCCCACTGTCCAACATGTACGTAGGTGGACTGGCGGTGTGAATATGTGTGTGAATATGTGTGTGAATATGTGTGTTCGTGGTGCCCTGTGATGGACTGGCATCCCATCCATGATGAATTCTACTTGCACCCAGTGTTACCGAGATTGGCTATGGATTCATCGTGACCCTGACCAAGATAAAGCAGTTACTTTTTTTTGGTTTTTAAAACTTTTAGACAGTAAAAATATATTATTTGATTGTAATACTTAATGCTGTTATATCATACAACAGTACAACCCCTTGTTTAATTCGACTAGTACACAGATTTGTTAATTTTAAAGCTTCATCTTAAACATAACTTAAATGAGATTTAAGTTAAATGAGTTTTTATTTTTGAAGACGTAAAACACCAAATACAGCTCCATGATTAAGTATAATTTCACTTTGAATTTAGAAGCTATTTCAGCTCTCAGAACACCTGACCTTGATACCCCAGATTTGATGAAAGCTGCAGTAGATTAGAAATATGGACTGGGAAGAGAAAAAATAAATGCTTATTTAAATCCAGAGAAAACAAAGTAACCTTTGTGGCTTTTTTTTTTTTGACATGTATGTTACCTGCCCAGATTTGTGATCTTTCTATTAGATATCTGAAAACGGTCTTATCTTATAGCCAGATAAAAGCAAAGTCATTTTGTATGATCTCATATAATTCACTCTCCAGACTCATAGCTGTGCCACACTATGATATATATTCACTCTCAATACATCTTGGCCCTTATAAATCAACCGTCTTGCTAGAGAATTTGTCTCCATGCCTGTGTATGTAGTGACTGTATCTCCCTCTCTGCTTTCACTCTTTAATATATGCTATTGCAATCTAAACCAGGCCGGAAGCGTGATGGCACGTGATGTAGTTTATTGCATTCCCACACACAGAGCCTGTAAAAGAGGGACAGATTTACACACAGGAGCGTAGATTGTGAACAGGCAAGACACACTGCACCTTGTGCCATTCAATGCCAGGGGTTGAAGTATAGACAGAGACTTCTAACTGCTCAGATGTGTTCACTTTTTGAGCTGTAACTGTGACATATAACGGCTATAAATAACTGTGTTCCTCAAACTGACCCCGAATAATGAGGCAGAAGCTACTATCAGTAGTACCAATACCAGTAACTCTGTACCAGTAATGTTTATTGTCCTGTGTGAAATGCAGTAATTGATGTGAGTTCCTTACCAAAAACACACCACTGTCAGATTAGTTTAGCAGGTCTGCAGATTTATACCTAGCTTTTTCATAATCTATAATGCCCTTGAGACATTTCCAGATATAGGCAGTTTGGAAAGCGCACACTACTGCATTTTACGTATATAATTTTAAAATCAGTTGGACAAATGTATCCTCTGTAGCGCCCTCTATCTGCTGGTAGCTATAACACCATTGGCTTGACCTCCTTTTTGTAGCTGGTATGGCATGTGTCTGAGGCAGAGTATTCTTGATCCTCACTTTGCCAGCATAATTCTAATTTATGTCCTATTGGGATCCATAATTTGACCAAAATATTGCAATGAACCAGACCCCCATTCATGAACAATCCAACTGGCACCCAGTATATGACCAGTACAAGTATATGCATGAAGAAATAGATCTTTTTTTATTTATTGGTTAGTTTCCTTGCCTGTTTGTTACTTTATTTACTTACTTAATTACTTGCTTACTTATTACTTACAGCAGATTTCATAAGTTATTCCCATGAAGGCTTTATCATGAATGGATCTATCTAGAATCTTACCATATGTCAAATACAAAAGCATGTAATAAATATCGCAATTCTTATAGCATCATGAAATTAAGGGAAAAATTGAATTAAATGAAGACAAAAGAAAATGCAAAAAGAAACTGCCCACGAAATGGCAGCAAGGCAGAACGACAATATAAACAAAAACTGTAACTGCTAACTGTAACTCATCTGTTCTGTTCTGTCCTTCTTTCAGCTGCTCCCATTAGGGGTCGCCACAGTAGGTCATTGGTCCGCATATTTAATTTGGCACAGTTTTTACGCCAGATGCCCTTCCTGACGCAACCCTCCCCAATTTTATCCGGGCTTGAGACCGGCACTGGGAGTGCACTGCAACTTCTACTATCTAAGTTTTTTTTTGTACTTATCTTTGTAGTGTTTATAGATAAACTATGAAACATATTACAGAATTAATTAGAGTCATGACCTGTTGCAATAGTTACATCATTACAGTTCTGGAAAAAGTTTCCAAGAAAGCTTCAGTTTTCATGGTACAGTGGATATAAAAAGTCTACACACCCTGGTTAAAATGGCAGGTTTTTTTGTGAAGTAAAAGAATGACACTAAGATAAATCGTGTCAACTTCTTTAGGGAAAAAAATAAAAAGAAAAAAGTGGGCACACCCCTAAACTAATACTTTGTTTTTTTATTTTATTACACAACTCAGTCTTTTTGGGTAAGAGTCTATCGACATGGCACATTTTAGATCCGTCAAACTGTAAAGGCATCTCTTGTGCAAACCCCCGCTTCAGTTCACTCCTTTCCTTTGTTGATCTGTATGTATGCTTTGGGTCCTTTTCATCTTCATCTTACTAGCAGGTGCCTGAATGTTTTTGCACTAAAATTGATTGGTATTTGTAGCTATTCATGATTCCCTCCATCTTGATAAAAACCCCAGTTCTGGCTGAAGAAGTGGAGCCCTGAAGCATGACGCTGCCACCACCATGCTTCAAAATGGGTATGGTGTTCTTTTAGTGAAGTACATTTTTTGCACCAAACATACCTTTTGGAATTATGGAAATATTATACCTTTTGGAATTGACCATAACACATTTTGCTAAATGGTTTGGGGTGAGAAAGGGCTTCCATCTAGCCACCCTACCCCATAGCCCATACATGTGAAGTATACATGAGATTGTTGTCACATGCAGAGTGCAGAGAGTAATTAGTAATTGTCATATATTCCTGCAGCTCCTTTAATGTTGCCATAGGTCTCTTGGCAGCCTCCCTGGTAAGTTTTTGTCTTGTCCTTTGGTACATTTGGAGGAATGTCCTGTTCTTGGTAATGTCACTGTCCTGCCCTATTTTCTCAATTTGTTGACAATGGCCTTCATGGTGTTCCATGGTACATCTAACGCTTTGAAACAGGATAGGATGCGCACATCCAAAAATGTTTTTTAACAGGTGTATGGCCAAAAAATCTAAATAAATCATGGAAGGAAAAAAAGGATGACACACTGCTATAATACTCTCTATCTAATGCTTTGGAAATTCTTTTCTACCCCTCTCCTGGTCGATACCTTTCGACAACTGAGATCCCGTACAGGCTTTGTACACTCTTTGTGGACCATGGCATCAGCAGTCAGATGACACCAAGAAGATGTCAAGAAAATCCAACAGGAACAGCTTTATTTGATCTTTATTTGAGGTTAATCAGAATAATTTCATTTATGACAGCTGTTTGATAATTACATTTGAACATGAGATTGAATGTGACTGGTTCATTCTGAACACAGCCACTTCCCAAGTTATAAAAGGGGGAGCACACTTGTGCAACCAGGTTATTATAACTTTTTTATTTTTCCTATTTTTCCCTAAAATGGTTTTGATTGTTTTTTACTTAATTTGTATGTGCTATAATTTCACATTGAGGGTGGAAGAAGTTCTCACATGATTTATCTTGGTTTTATTTTTTTCTTTACAAAAGAAACACGTGTGTGTAGTAATGTAGTATTGGGTGCTGGTTCTATTGGAAGTATTCAATTCAATTCAATTCAGTTTTATTTGTATAGCGCTTTTAACAATGGACATTGTCGCAAAGCAGCTTTACAGA
>CM074957.1:13237064-13269807 GCA_037577455.1 Pangasius macronema
CAGCACTTTGGTCAGTTCTTACTGTTTAAAATGTGCTCTATAAATAAAATTTACTTACTTACTTACTTACTTACTTTTCCACACCTGAGTGAAGGTGTGCTTAGGTACGATCCTAATTACTGCAGCAATCAATCAGTGAGTGAGGTTTTAGCCCATGCACACCACTTGCCATCTGGCAAAAATGGGGCCTGCATACAAGCATGGTGGTGGAGCATTGTTGAAAACCACCAGGTCCAGAACACTTTTAACTACCGTCGTACTTAAGTTGATTCATTTTCCTTCAAGGTTGTATTTGTGCTGGTTACTGGTCATTGCAAAACACTGATATATTTTGCATCTCATTCTCCAGATTTGAACATTGCTGAAAACATTTACTTATAAAAATACATTGAACATGTATTGTGGAGCAATAATTTTGAAATGAATCGTTTTAAGAAGAACTCTTTTTTAAAGGAAAAATCTCTGGGAAAATATTGTGTTAAAAGCACACAGTGTCGATATGTTTTTGCCCATTGTCTTGAAGGGTGCCAATAATTCTGGAGCTGACTGTAATCAAAGGCAGATGACAAGCACAGCTTATTACCAAAACAGCTGACAAGTGAAGTAGCTGTATGCTGACCTCAACCACACAGCACAGAGCAGCTCAAGGGCACAACAGTGGCTCTCCGGCAGTCTCCTGTGATTTGAACTCAAAAGCTTCCGGTCACTAGCACAGAATCTTAACAGGAAGAGAAGAAAGTCAGATACAGACTATGAAAAGGGATGGAGTGAGTGAATGAGAGTGAGAAAGAGAAAAAGCAAGGGGAAAGGGGAAGGGGAGGGATCGATGAATCTCTTCACAATGAGCTATTCAGTGTGTATAACTGCCTCCATTCAGCAGCAGATGTGTGTGGGTGGAGCGACCCAGCGTGACAGGGCTGCCCAATCTCCCATCACTGAATCAGGATATGGAATTCATATAGAACGGATGGGGGTGGAACATATTTCGACGCATTGTATAAATCCTAAAATGCGATTAGCCCTCAAGACTGCATGGTAAAAGGGCCCTTGTGTATAGACACTTAATCCCAGTATCCATGATGCATGTGACATCATTGCTTACCTCTGACAAGGGAAGTCACTTGACTGCTCCAAACAAGGCTGCCTTTTTTTCTGACACACAGACATCCGATGTGCTTTCCTTAATGATAAAAGCTGAACATGAAGGGAAGTTTGTAGTGCTGCTGTTCTTTCTTTCACACATAGGGGCCTGAGGGAGGCAGTGTGTATTGTTTGGAGATTAATAGCTGGTCCCCTGTTTTTGAGTCTCTAGGGAGGCATGGTGACCTTCTTGCTCAGGTTCCCCTTCCTCCTGACTCAGCAACAGCTGCTAGCACATGCACACACACACAGACACACAGGCACACACACACTATAGGCAGTAAAACCTGGCACAAAGGGTACACAGCAAGAAGTCCTTGCTTATTAAACCTATTCAGCTAATTAGTTCATGCTCAATACTGTGCAGTACTCAGTGCAGTGTATTTTAGAGCAACAGGTGGGCCATTAAGGAAGGCTGTGAAAGACCTTTAAACATGTTCTCCGTGCTCTAGCGAAGTGGTCAGATCCTTAGCAAAAAAAAAAACAAAAAAAACAAAGAAGAAGAAGAAGCAGACAATGCTATTTCAGGATAGACAGAATACTCCAGGATTACTGTTTGAATTGTATTAGAAAGATTATGAAAGACCCTGCCATTAAAACTGCATCAGGCCAAAGCAACATGGTCCACAGTGCAGTCATACACGCCTCCACACAGACATACACACACAGTTTACAGCCTTTAAGACCTGAGTAAACAGGGTCTGCATGCTATGTACACAGGGACAGAATTTAGTGGGCTTTACTGCTTTGAGTGTCATAAACACCCACAAACTTTCAGCCAAAAAACTTTCCCCACATGTGGTACAGCCAACATGATTGCATCCAAGACTAGCAGAGCACAGCAGAAATCTGAGGATGATGTAGTTGATTAGCAGATTAGCTGTGCTTTAGTGCACAGAACATTAGGTTCAGCAGGCTGTTGGGACTGCTAACTCTAAATCCATATCTGGTGATTTATGTCTGAATGGCCAGGACAGAAGTCAGCCAAATGGATCCAGTTGGCTTATTTATTTCACTGAGCTGCCTTCCCAGCTGTCTTACTGATCAAGAGGAAAGGAAATTGACTTTGCTTTATTGCCAGTCAGACGCTGTCCTGGCATTGTCATTCACGGAGGAACTCCAGGCTACGGATTGAGCTCTAACAGGTGACAGACACTGATATGGCAACTGAATGACAGACACAAACCCAGGTACAAGCACAGACTCCATGAGATCTCTGAGTCCCATTAGCCCGAGAGGGCATCCCCTGTGTGACAAATCCAAGGAAGAGAAACACACGTACACCTTAATTTCCCAAGGTAACCTTTCAGCACTAAGGAGCACCTTCACTGTACAGCAGCCCCACAGTGCCCTAATGGATCTCCAGCAGCATGACCAGAGGGAGACACACACACACACACACACACACACACACACACACTGCTTTTGGTTAGAGCTGGCTATCAGCCCTGCTGAAAGGCTCCATGCTTCATCTCATTGTATCGTATTGTTACAACCCAGCTCAAAGAAAGCAACAAAAGAAAGGGGCATACACACTGAGTGAGAACAGCTTAAGATTTTTTTTTTACTCATCTGAACATATTAACCAGTAGAAACAAAAAAAAAAGGCCAAACTTTCAGTATGCAGGACTAGGTACTCTCAGTAATGTAAAGCATTTAAATTTCATAATTTCCTGCTTAAATTATTAATGTTATTCAGACCCCTTTGATTTTTTTTATTACTTAAAATTGACTTTTTCTAAATGACTTATTAAAATGTACATTTATTATCCATGTGTAAGAATACCATAAAAGTAAAATAAAGATATGAAATTATAACTGAAATTAAAAAAAAAAATCTGTTGACATTCAGGTGAAAAGTATTTAATACTGACACAATTTTAATAATTCGTATACCACCAAGATGTGATTGATGTCTAGACTTTCAGCTTTAATTCAAGTGGTTTAACCAAAAATATTGCATTAACCGTTTAGGAATTACAGCCATTTTTACATCGTTCCTCCATTTTTACAGACTCAAAAGTAACTGGACAAACTAACAATCATAAATATTAGGATTATTTTTAATACTTGGATGCAAATCCTTTGCAGTCTGCCTAAAGTCTGGAACCCATGGACATCACCAAATGCTGAGTTTCCTCCTTTGAGATGCTTTGCCAAGCCTTTACTGCAGCTGCCTTCAAGTAGCTGCTTGTTTATGGGTCTTTCTGCCTTCAGTTTTGTCTTTAGTAAGTGAAAAGCATGCTCAATTGGGCTGAGGTTCGGGTGACTCAGCCATTTAAGAACTTCCCATTTCCAGGCTTTTGCTTTGCTTTCGAAGTACATTTTGGGTCATTATCTGTCTGTACTGTGTTCGCGGTAGGACAGCCAAAACGTAGTAAACTGACTTAGACACGTCTTTCATATCGAGATATGTGAAGTTTTAAGTATCTGCTACTTCTATCAGCAGTTACATCATCAATCCCCAGTGACCTACTTCCATTGGCAGCCATACATGCCCATGCCATATCACTGCCTCCACCATGTTTGACACGTGGTATTCTTCGGAACATTTACACCTTATATATTCTTAAAAACATCCTTATATTGACTTGTCATAAGTGTGGACGCTGTGAATGAAAGGGATAAGGGTAGTTTATAGGGCTACATAACACCTGCATACGCCTGACATAAAGCAGCATAAATATTTATAAAGGTTTAATCCAAAAAGCATCAGTTCTCATAAAGTCTGCGTTCAACAATTTTGATTTCAAGTAAGATAAAAACAACTGTATGTAAACACAATGCTGTGAAAAGTCCGGTTATATGTAATCTTGTAGTACTAAACATCGAGAAGACAAAAGTCATAATGGAACAAATGTGACATGTTTAAACATCAAAACCAAATTCAATCACTTTTACAGCCAGAAAAATATAGTAAACACCTTATGAGTCATTACAGCTCCATGGCTTTGCCAAATGAGACTTGAATTGATAAAATCAAACAAAGGTGAACATCTCAATAAAACAACCTGCAGCATCTCCTGAACTCGGCACTTGGTGGAAGCACTGAAATGAAAACCTGCTGTTTAACACTGTTACACAGTGAATATTTGTGACAATCGTTGCACTGTAACAACAAAGTTATTTATACTGGCCCTGAAGTAAAGCATGTTTCTTATTTCTGTTTATTATTAGAAAATTAATCGTAACAAAATTACTTATGAATATATATAAGAGAGTTCTGGAATCGATTCAATAAATCTTCTATAAATACTTTTGGATTGGCAATGACATGACACTAATGGCACATAGTGAGTTATGTATATTTTCTCTGGTCTTAAATCAGAGTGAATTTGGTTTTGATGTTTCAACACATCACATCTTTACCATTATGTTACTTTGAAGTATACTGAGTTACATGACATACTAAGATAAGCCAGCCTGGAAAGTGCCATTACAGAAACGTATATCAAAAAAAAAACTACAATTGTCACTTGACTAAGGTATTATGTGAACCTCGCGTCAAAATTCAAAGTTGAGAGCTGATGCCTCTGGAAATAAACCTTTATAAATGTTGGTTATAAATCAGTTGTCATAAAGATTGTATGCATGTGGCATTAAGTAAAACACTACCAATTTCTTTGTATTAATCACTTGTACCACTTTTCACTCTTATAACAAAATTCTTGTTAGTTTTCTCTAAAGAATAACTTATTGTAGTTACTGAACAAGTCAGGAATAAAACCTGATTGGGCATGCTGGTATTAGAAAATAATCAACCACAGTGTACCTCAACAGTTGATTATTTTTCAATAACAGCATATCCTGAAGTGTTTAATTCATCTTATACCACAGAAACTAGTGTCATATTTTTTTTTATTAATGTATAGTTACATTTAATGCTGTGGAACATAAACAAAACAAGTTATCGTTTATGTTCCAGGAGCTACACAATTCCCTCAGCAGCCTCCCTTGTGGTAAATACACTCATTATCTTTTGAACAAACACTAGGGCTGTGAATGCTGATATGATTGTCATGACTGGGTAATGCCAAACTCCAAAGCTGTTAATTAAACTGGGCATACATAAGAGTGGAATTTGACTGGTTACATTACAACAGGATTTCATTCATAACACCCACACATTCTTAGTGTTCATCCAACTATTTCAGACGTTTTAATGCAGTTGCCATACCCCCTGTAGCAAGGCTAGTAGTGTCCCAAGTCCATATCTAAGTGACCTTAGGCCTTGCCCACTTCCTTTCATTTGTGACAGAGCCTTGCTTCTCTTTTAGACAACCAGGGATCCTCATAATACACAGATGTTTATAGGGAAGATGGGATCGACCAGGCAGCGAAACATTTCTCCTTTATGCACCCTGACAATCAGCCATCTGAGAGGTGGGAGTGCAAGAATATTGTGAAGGTTAGGAGCATGAGTAGAGAGAGGACTAAGGAATGCCTGAAAAACAGCCTAGAGATCTGTTAGTAACATTTAAGCAAATTAAAGTGGCCTTGCCATTCTGTAAGGATGGTCATACTTACACATTTCAGGTCTTACATGATGTTAAGATCCCAGTCTGAGTGGGTCTAGATACCCATGGCCAGTTTGGCAAATTAATGTACAGCTGTGGTTAAAACCTTATGGATCTATAACCTTACCGTACTGTTCATTTGGAATTAACAATAAATCTTCTAAAATTGTCCTACACTTATGGTGTCCCCTAACTCATAATCAAGCATGGGCTAAACCTTTTCTTTGTGATGTTGCATACACTGGCTTAAACGTGGTTCATGCTTGACTCCATCGCCAAGCATAAACCACATTGTGTTCAGTGTTGGACATGAATGATATGCTTTCTTTAACCCAACTGTAGAGACAAAGCCCCTACAATGGCCCTGAAGTCACATACAGAAAGGTCAGTGACCTATTTAGGGCTCCCCAATGATGCCTATATGCAGTCTTCATGCTCTTTTGCACCTCCAACTATAAAAGTTCAGGCACTGAGGAAGTGCACAATCCAGGCTGTCAAACGTGACTGAGCATCAAAGGGTAAAATCATTTTCTTTTTCACTACTTTTTATTTTTAATTGCTATGAAAGGGCTGATTTGTACGTAAAACTGACTGTATGTACACATAGGGAATGTTACACTGGCATGACTGTTAGATGTGGTCTTCATCAATCATCCAATAAGAACACAGTTCATTGAGCATGATATTTATTCATAGTCCCTCTATAAAAAATCTTAATACTAAAACACATTTACAGCTTGATACTCATAAAGTGTTTTTTTTTTCTGTAAAATGTTTACTCCCCAAACCAGACCTTACTTTACACATTTACAATCTTTACAACAGTTTTCAGCACAGAGAAATAAAACTGACAAAAAGGACAATGAAGAATATACTTAATTTTGCTTTCGTCAATGTTAAAACATAAAACTTCTGTGACAGGCTGAATATTAGGTACATATATTTTACCATGTACAAATCAAAATAGAAATGGAAAGAAAACGGTTTCGTAGGATAGACGTTCCCGCGTCCTCCTGATCATTTCCTATTACCCATTGGCCTTTATTAGAAGCGCCACAATTGCTGACCATCATTCAAATGTTGAGTCAAAGTAGTATTGCACTTTTATCAATGGGCAAATGACCTTTTCTTAAATTATGATAGGTGACCAATTTCTAAGGCAAGACCATCTGAAAATCTCTAATGTCTGTTCTTCTAAAAAGAGAAACTGACCTCTACTATGGAACAGTAATGAGTTTTTTCTTTTTGCCTCTTTTTAGCAGAACAATGTAACTAATGGAACTTTGCCTTCACGGTAAAAGATCAGAATTTTGTGCCATTCAGACAGGTCTTCAGAAGATGCTCGTTCTTAATTTATACTAAGTACATTCATATTACTCAGTCCAGTGCCCTCCTTTATCAGACAGTAAAACAAAGGCAAACATTTAACATACAATTAGTATGGCCTACGCAGAGAGTTAATAAATAACCTATGTAAGAGTCAAGTCAAGTTTAAAATTATTCACGTAATGCGTAACCTTACTGCCCACTTTAAAAAATCAAGATTGGACATTTTGTAAAGAAAATAACTATCATCAAATGGCCTCTTTTTCTTTCTGGTTATTGGTGAGAGGCGAATGAATAGACTGAATTTTGAGACAAATACATTTTTTGGTGTCCATTTGTAAAGCACAGAGGATAAGGTTAAATGGTCAGGGAGAGGTCAGTGAATGATGTCACTTCCCCTGCAGGGCCACAAAAGTTGTTAATGGGGGGCCAGAAGGTGAGGGACTAACTATAATTCAAGGCACAAACCAGCATACTAGTCCAGTGTTCCCTCTGTACAAGTCCTCTCTGCCAGACCATTGCACTTTGATTTAAAGAGACTCTATGTTCAACACAAACTAAATAAGCGCTGTCACATTTTTGTTTGGTTTTGTGATGAAACAGCAACACTGACAATAAATAGATAATAAAAAATAATAATAATTATCAATACTTAGAGAATACAGTGAAGGTTGCATAATAAAAACAAGATGTTTTTGGCACACAAAAAAAAAAATCTAATAAAGAATCTTATGATTGTGTGAGCCTGTCAAACAGTCCACGCTCGCTCTCTTTTATGAATATGATTGTCCCTAAAGACAAACGACTCATCGGCTTCTCTAAGAGCTCTTGTTATGGTTGGCACATTGCCATTTCTTTGTTTCAATGCCTTGGCCTTGGTAAAACAGTCTGCCTCAATATGCCATCACCACTGCTGATGAGAAGAAAGTGGGGAAAAATGGTATGAAACATTGTCAATAAAGCAAAATAGGATACAGTCAGCACAACATATTAAGAAATATGTTGAGTGCAGAATGATGTACAGCACTAATTAATATATTTTGCAATTTCAAGACTGCTCTGGTATTTTATACCTGCACGTTAAGTACATATTTGTAGCTCCCATAGTTTCCATTTACTTATTTTCTTCTGATATACCTCTTGAATTTCTCATTTAAATAACATCAAATAATGTTTACAGGGTTTCCCTACCTTTTTTCTTTTTTGGGGGGGTAAAAAGCACAGTGGACATGAAAATATTGGCATGAGCAGACAAAACAAAACAGAAAAATTATTAATAAATGCCCAAAGTGCAGCCATAACAATGACTGAAACTTGTAACATCGTCTCTTTCTGTCTCAGCAGGCAATGTGCAGTGCAATGCATACATCGTCAGTTCATCTCTTCTCATAGAAAAATAAATCAATCCAATCATCAGACAATAAACCTCATATGTACTGTACATCACCCATATAAAATAACTTTGTATATACATATAGACAACAATGACAAAAATAATAATGAAAAAAACGGATCACGCATGCACCTGTACACTATACACCTGAATAAGAAGACAGGTAAGAGGTACTGAAGTGTATGGCTTGATAGTAAATAACTCCTTAAATATACACATACATAAACTTAATATACTAAATCCATTATTTACTTAAATATCCCTGGAATCATCACATGGCGTGGGGGAAAGCACACCACTCTGCCTTTGTCTCTGGTTTTTTTCTACGCTGTAGAATTCTCACGACAGCCATCTTCCAAAACCGAAAAAGGGTTCTGCTTTGGTGACTTTAAATAGAATGTTGGTTTTTTGAAGTTAAATTGTAAGGTGTGAGATTAAACATGGATGTTCTATACAGAGAAGCTGGACCATGGGCAAACTACCAGTGGTGGCAGTTTGTCTTTGGGAGACCAAGCAAAGGTTGTGAGGCTGAGAGGTTGTGGGCTTATCTTTCTAGCCATGCATCTCAACGTAACTCAATTCCTTTTAAACTTAGGATAATTACAGATGCGATTCTTGAAATACCCCATCTTGACTGGTTGGTCTCTCTTCAAATCCCTACTCAGGCAAATGCTAGATTGTCATTACCCTCAGACCAAAGCTAGCAGAGGATAGACACTCCGTCTGCAGTGAGCAGCTGACCACTGGTGGGGTCGTAGGTGCCGGCCAGGTAGTAGAGGTCCTGAAGGTTGCTTCCAGGCTTCCCGTTGCGGCTCAGATGCTCAAATTCCTTACGGCTCACAACCTGGCACTTATGAGAGATTGTCTGCACGTCATTCTCATCCTCATGGCATGACTGATAGAGGGCATGCTGATGGGGAAGAAAATTGTATTTTTTTACTAATTAAATTTATGGTAGAAAATCTACAAATATCATATCTCTTGGAGAAAACTAGGCCACTTGTCTTTATGTCAGGTAAGCTGTATGTCATAATTCAAGACCTCGTCATGTTTACCTTGCCATCATGATGTCTCTTGCCAAGATTGGTCTCTTCAGGATGGTAGAACCACTTGACCTTCACTACCATATTGTTGGTCCAGGACTCCCAGAAGCTCTCAATGCGGCCGATGTAGGGTAGGTGGGGACGGCCAGCTGACAGGAACACTGCACAGTCTCCTACATGCACTGTGTCCCTGCCTCGGACTATGGATTTATAGTAGAGCTTACGAGCTTTCCCTTTTAGCCCACGTCTCTTGAGAACAAGAAATATTTTTGACATAACATGTTTGCATGAAATTGTTTATAAGATTATATAAGCTTTAACTGACTGATAGGCTTTGGACAGATATGACAGACAGACATATGTTGTCTATTAATGTTGTCTGTTAAAAAGTTAATGTTTTTAGTAATTCCTGGCTTACCTGCGTGGGACTCCCGGACCATCTCCACAGTTGCCTTGCTGGCATGCAGGCAGATATTTTGGGCCTGCTATGGTCAGCCAGTAGTTTTTGTCTCTTTACCAGGTCTTTAGAGGGTTTGGAAGATGAACTGAGGCACTCTTTCCTCCTCAAGGGTTTGCGGACAGCACTGTCAACACTCCCACCTTTGGCGCTGGAGACAGCCATAGCTTTGGCCACAAATGAGTGCTGTGGGGGTCCAGTGGGAGCTTTATGGGGATGAAGCAGGGAGTGGTGGGGGGTTAGGCAGCTCTGCAGGAGCAATGTGGAGTTCTCATCATCCTCAGAGCTATAGGAGGAGTCATTGTCAGAGGAGCAGACGCTGGAGCTTGAAATAGAAGAACTAGAAGAGCTAGATGACCCAGAAGAAGATGAGGAAACAGAGAGGTGGGAGAGGAAACGACCAGCTATCCTCATGCCACCAGAGGCTGGGACCAGAACTGATTCATTTCTTCTCCTCCTTTCCTCTTCTTCTTCATCTTCCTCATCCATGTCTGAATAAGAGCTGTGGCAGTCCCTGTGGCAACTAAGGCCCATGTCTCCATGTTTGCCTATTAGCAGGGATGGAGATTGCTTTCTCTGGATTGGAAGGAGTTCTGCCCGAGAACTGTCTCCCTTCCTTTTGTCCTTTACCAACAGGACTGGGTGAGAATATGTTTCAGGCTTGGGTGGAGCACCTATGCCTTTAGAACCAAACCCAGACCCTCCTAACATTAGCAGAGCCTTGCTGCTCTTGTTCTTGGGATTCATTACTCCCTCATGATCCAGCTTGATCAGGAATTCATTTTTCCTTCCCCGAGGCATGTCAGATTCCTCAGACTTTCTGCCCTGCCCATAGGGGCTGCTCCTGCCCTCTACAGGCATGCCAGACGTCTGGCTGCAGAAAGACGAGTAGCCATTAGCAATACTACTAAAAGAGTCCACTTCAAAGGACCTGCTATTGAAGATGCATTTGGCTGATGTCACAGAGACTGAAGCATGAGGAAACACTCCCTCTCTGGTCTTCAGGGTCTTCTTGGTTGCTGAACCATTAAGTTGAAACAAATTGACAGGTGCTCTCTTTCTAGGCTGAGCTATTGATGGCCAGGTAAGTGGAGATGCTGAGGTTTTGGAGACGCTATCTGAGCTAAACCTCTTCAGTCCTGAACCTTTAGGTCTCCCTGAAAAATAATGTTTAAATATATCAAACCATGTCTCTACTGTAGATTTACAGATTTTTTTTTATTTTTTAGGATATCAAAATATATATTTGCTGGATATTTTGCTACATTTTGAAACACATTTTTGCTAGAGTACATGCATGCTTCTGAGGTAAAACCATACCTGGTTTTCTCATTTGCTTTTCCTTGGTTTTGGCTTCCTCGGTGCTAGTTGTTTTCTCAGATGATCTGTCAATCTGTGAGCTTCTTCCCTCTTGACATGAAACTACCTTGTCTGAGCGACCACTGGAGACCAGGGTAGGATTGGACTCAGCATCTACCAAAGTTGACAAAGAGGATAACATCTTTGGCACCATATTGAGATCAGAATAACAAAACATCAATATCAGTTTATATGCAATTTTTTGTTGTGTATTTGGATTAAGTATCTGATTAAATAATTTACTGTCATGTTAACAATTTAGGCCTTTTTTGTTGCTTTCACTGATGGATACCCCTATTGAGAGTAAGGTTTATGAGAGAATATAAGGGACCCACAATGAATCTGGTATCCAGGTGGAAGGAGACGAATGTTGCGGAGAGAGATCCATCCTCTGTCCCCATCATCAAACTCTACCATCACTCCACCTGGCTTACACTCATCATTAGAGCCACCTATTAGAGCACAACATGAAAACGCAACATTTCATAACATGAATAGCATAACATGATGGTCCCATAATAATGCCCTCATTTAAGAGAAATTCCTGATTTCTCACCCCTGCGCACATAGCCTGGGTAAAGACATCGTGAGCGCTCACTCCAGTAGGCGCAGACTCTTGTTCCTTCATTCAGCACTGCCTCTGTTTCAGGACGCACATCCAAAACCTGGTACCGCACAAAAACACACCGCTGTTAGTCAGTGCCAGTCCAAGACAAAAAAGTGTTTGGGCCCAGAGAAGAAAGTCAGATAGCAAAACAGACAGCTACAAACACAAGTACATGCACTTGCACACACCAGTCACTGTGGCAGTGTTGAAAGCAGCACTTATCTCATGCCAGCATGCCAGTCAGGCCTGAAAACAGCGGAAGCTGTGATGTGGTAAACCCCGACTTGCTGAGTAATACTAAAGAGTCTGTGAATGGAAGGGCTGTGATTGCAGGTTGCCAGCATTTCTTCTTTTCCACAATGCAGACAAGGCTCAGCATCTACCATTCGCCAAGGCCCTCTTTCAAGTTGCCTTAATTTAGGGTTGCCATGGTTACAGGTACTTTTTCAGTGATGAGGTGTGAAGCTAGACTGTGACTAGTGAGAAGGATTGAGTCTTTCTTCCCAGTGTATGTGGGAGCTAGTAGATGAAGTCAGAAGTAAAAGTCGACTGGAGTCATGGAAGGATAGGGAAAGCAGAAGTGCATGTGTAATTAGATCCAGCTGCTGGGAGACTGCTGTTTACTCAGTGGAGCAGCTGCACAACAACTGTATGTGTGACTGTGAGTGTGTGTGCACAGTGTGTGTGTGTGTTGAGTGGGTTTGTGTGTGAGAGCTATGCTAGATTCAACCAACCCAAATCAGAAATTATAAAATGTATATATAAAGAGCTATGGGATTTTTTTCCTTGAAGATGCCAGGAGAGTTTGTAAAAAAAAAAAAAAAAAAAAAAGGAAAAAAAAAGTGTGCATGTTTTTTTTTATGTGTTTTTATGGATGGGTGTGAAAGAGGATTCAATGGGCTATCAGAGACAAATAAACATGTCTTGTCATGCCTCAGCAGTGTTGTTGGTAGGGGAATCCATAGACCCAAATAGTTTTTAAGGGAACAAGCACTTTTTAGGTTACATGAACTAGATATGTAAGTAAACTCAAAGTACCACTTAGTTAATCATGCTTGTATTTAACTGGTTCCTGTTCAGAGTGTAACTGCTGACATAATCATTCTGAGTAGTCATTCAGGTTTATCTATTGACACATCCTTCAGTGTTTTTAAAACAATTTCCATTATGCTGAGATTTCAACAACTCATTTGCCAATGATGTGTGACCAGAATTTGATAACTATGCAAAACAATAGTCAGCGACCAGCCCCACCACCCCCACCCCCGCAGGAACAAGGAAACACAGAGTGGGAGGAAAAAATGAATGCTAGCCAAGAACGCGCTGCGGTTTACAGTGTATCATTAGAGGCCATTTCATTGATGGCTTAGATAAACAGTAATGTTAGCATAACCCCATGAGTTCAGCTCTGAACACACAAAGTAAAAGATGAAATTGACACATTCCTCTATCTAACACTTCAGGCCAGAGGAAGCTTAGCGAAATACACTAAATTGCTTATTGGAATGATAAAGAGGACAGAAGCTGCTAGGTATATTAATATGAAGGATGTAAAGGAGGGGTGGTGGTCTAAAAGGGTGGGGCTCCTCAAATATAGCTGAGCTGTGGGTTGAAAGTGCTGGTTCTTATGGATGTGGTTCTAATGGAAGGGCGGCATGTTTTATAATGAGGAGGAGGCTCAAGAGAGACTGGACTGAAGCAGTTTCATAATGGTCATTACAGGAAGAGAAAAAAGGAAGGCGTTCATTAGGCTAATGGATATTACATTTAATGAGGAGGTGTGAGCTGAGACAGGGCTTTCCTGGGATCTGGTGCTGGGTGATGTGGGCGACACAAGAGAAATGGTTTCTGATGAGAGACCTTTGTGGAAGAGGATACGGCTGAGTGTGGGGCTCTGATGGAAGGGGATATTTAGTAGGATGTGGTGAAAGTAGTGGGGGGTGGCGTAAGTGGTAGCTATGGAGGAAAAGGGTGTGAGCGTGTGTGTGCATGTGTGTGTCTGTGTGTGTAAGAGGATAGTCCTGAGAGGCTAAAGCCCAGAGAACAGGCAGGCTTGCGCTGCAATTTGAACAAGAACTCACTGCTTCCTGCAAGAGCTGCTCCTGGGAGTAGATTCTGGGGCGGTTTCCTCTCTCTCCATCGATAACAATGCTGTAGCTGAGAGAAACAGAGAGAGGGAGGAGGAGAGAGTACAAAGGAGTTATTTTCAGCTGTGTGTGTAATGCTTGACTTCCCGTGTCCGGCTCCACTTCTCTCACTCGCTTTGTGTGACTGACCATCTGCAGCATGCTGCTCTTTTAAACCGGTCTAAAACCAATATGCTCAAGTGCATCTGAAATATCCACAACTCTTTATAAAGAGCATGTACATACATACATAATGGCTGACATTTGGTGCTTAGTGTTAGATGATAAAGTGTTTCACAGACAATGTGTTTGCATTGTGCTCACATGTCAGGCAGATCTAGAGTTCTCACGCGGGCGGCGTACAAAAGCTCATCTTCTTTACTGATGAGAATTTTGAGCCCTTCACTCAGCAGGTCTTTGGTAAGTACACAGTTTGGAGGAGCTGAGGGCAGAAGAAAAATGCAGAGAATCAAATGACAATTTCTATTAAAAACAAATAGTCACTGTATATGCTGTATATGCTGGAATCAGTACACTGGTACCAAGGACATGGTGCTATTGTTACAACATCTCAGTGAGATAAAAAAAGCCTGCAGTCGACCAATCAAATATATGAGAAGCTGTGCGTATTACACCATCAACTATAAAAAAAAGCTGGAAAAAAAAACCTTGAGCATGAGAGTCATTATTCTTTTCCTCATGTGAATTCTAACAAATGCTTTACTGGTTATCAGTCTTCAGCTGTCCAAGCAGGCTGCTTTTGAATAAGACTCGCCCAATCCCAGCACAGGTGGGGGAATTTGTCAGTATACAAGTGGTGGAAAAAAATGCAATATGGCAGCTTTTTGCAACTTTTCTTCTCTTCATTTTGTGAGGGATTTCTCCCCATGTTATATGTGTGTATCACCACCTGGTGTATATGCCCTGAACAAATCTCGTACATATGCGTTTAATCGATGGAAATCAGTCAGTCTGTCAGTGGAAATTTCTTTGCAGGAGCAAAGTTACCTGGAGAATTTCTAGTGCTTGACGAAGAGTTCTCCTCATCCTCATCGGAGAAGCTGCTGTCTCCACCCAGCTGGAAGCCATCGTCCGCTGCAAAGCTCTCCAATAGACGACTGACTGCGCGCCCTTTAGACTACACGCCACCCACACACACACACACACACACACACACACACACACACACACACANAGAGTGAGCCACACAATAATGGGGCACAGACAATGCCAAATTCACATACACATCTCTGAGATTAATACATTAATATTATAGCCATGGCTCCTGTATTCAATCTTTATTGTGCACATGAGCTATCCTAGGGTTTTAGTAATAACAAATCACTATTGCTGAAAGGTATGATTATCACAATAATAAAAAAAAAAACTTGTAAGAAAGAAGCATTTGGTTTTGGGAATATGTCATCTTGTGTGAATGTACCTGTCTAAATCTGGTCCTCCGTTTACAGGTGTCATCATTCTGAGGAGACTGGACCACAGCTGACCAGCAACTTTTTGTCTGTAGCATTAGAGAAAGTTATGAAAGAAACAGAGATAAAAATCAGGGCTTTGAGTCACTGAAGCTAAGCAACCTGTTTGTCGCAGTTCTAAAGTAGCAGAAGCACAAAAGTGCATGTATACTAGGGATGTACCCGTATATGAATATATTGTTCAGATTAAACAGATAACATGTTCTAAAGAGATACAAATAAAGACACATAGGCACACTATTCCTTCCACTACTTTTTTAAACAAAGCTAGAGGTTGAAACTAGAGGTGTGTATCAGGACTTGGATCCCTCAGGACACAGCAAATAGTCATACAGGTGGGAGGTTTTTTCTTTCCTACGAGCTCATATGAGCAGTCACATATGTAGCTCATGGATGAAGATGAATGCGACTCACTGTACAATCCAGTGCAATCCATTCATTCATCCTAACTACCTACGATTGTTGTTTACATTAGACTTCCATTTTGTTCATATTTTGAGGTTTAGAGCCAACAGTATGTGTTAAAAATATCATTGGCAGGTACAAGCAAATATATATATATACACAAGTAGGTGTTTAGTCCATGCTCACTTTGAATTTAAATGTGAATACAGATACAGATATTTGGGGCAATAAACAGACACAGATGGTATCATTGTTTGCTGGTAGTGACGGAAAACCTGTTTGATGTCCAAGAGCACTTTGGTCTACAAAAGCTTGTCTACTCCTTCGATTCAAAATAGAGACACTTTGATGAAGCACAGCATTACCAGCCAGTAAAATAACCCAATCTTTAAAAAAATGCTTTAGAGAAAAAGTTTACATTTTATTTCATGTCTTTTTTCATTGGGTAGATTGGCAGGTTGTAAAGCTAAGGTGCATACATCATGTATCTAGAAGGAAATCCAATTACTGACTGATTTATATACAATAACTAATTCCTTTTTTAATACATGTGCATTTTGCACATATACATAATCATTGAACAGTTTACACTATACTAATGTTACTCTACACTCAGGTTGCTCAGTTTTTTTAGATGGTTAATGGTTCTGGTTTTCTACACGACTCTCTTAGAAAAAGGCTCTACATGTCTACTTCTCGAAAGAGAAGCCTTTGTTGCTGTTCTTTAAGAGTTTCCACAGAGTCCCTATTACTGACGTTTTAAAGAGTGCAGAGAAGACATGGCTCATTATTATGTAACTTCATCATGAATGAACTTCCTGTTCTGTGCTCACCTTGCTAAGCACTCCACGGAGCATGGAGCTCTTCCGCGTGGCTCTCCTCAGCCTCTCACTGGTGGTGGAGAAAGACAAGAGGCCTGCAGGTTTACGATAGTGACCAGCCCACAGCTTTTCCTGCAGTCTGGGACGACCTGGCCTCCTCCTCACCCCCAAGGTCTTAGCTGCATTGTCTGGTGCTGACCTGCAGTGGGGCCTTTTCTTGACTTTCACCTCACCTTCTGTATTTGACCGAAGCTGGGAACCTGCACGAGCTCACGAATTAGACGAATATAAAATACAAAGAATAATTAAATAATGTTTGTGGGTTTTGTACTCACCGTACAGCTCCTGCCGTTCTCTTTTATTCTTTGCCTTCTGATTGACTTCCAGTTTCACAACAGAGGAAGGGGAGGGGTCTTTTAGGATAGAGCTGGACGGGAGCTCCCTGGAGGGTGGGACTTTGATGGTATGGCCTGTATCGATGTTGTAACTGCCCTCTGCTTCCTCCTCTTCTGTGGGACAAACAGCAATGTTTTTTGCATGTGATTTTGCATGCAGTTTTACTAAAACATGATCTATTACAAAACCCAATGTAAATAAAATTAAATATAAATAAAATATGCATCATATTCTCATCATCATATGACTCCAAACCTAATCTAGACATATGCAGTTCAATTAAATTTAATTTGTATATCGCAGGTAACAGTAGATATTGTCACAAAGCAGCATTGCAGAAACCTGGATTCAGATTTAGATCCCCTATGAGCAAGCCTCATGTGACAGTGAATAAGTGTCCAGGGATGAGCACAGGACTGTCTATGGTTACAGCAGCAGTTCTTAGAACGTATGAGTTTACAGATTCCAGGTGAGATTATCCACTGAAGCAATGGTAAGTTTCATAGACGGTTAATGACATTTTTTGATGCAGGAGTCAACAACCTCTCCCCATTAATTATGTGTAGTCTGTGCAGTATATGTGCATGTGTGTGTGTGTGTGTGTGTGTGTGTAGCAGTAGGTGTTAATGCCCAGTCAGCTGTTGAGCTGTCGTATGAGACAGCAGGCTGCAGCTGTGGTTGTGTGTCTGCCAGCAAGAGGCTGGATTGAGAGGTGTCAGGTGTCCACACATCCCCCAGACACTCTTGTCATTTACAAGCCATTCATCAACACCCTCTCACTCACCTCCATGCACACAATCTCACACACTCTTGTCTTTCACTTGTCAGCATTAACAAATTATCTCCTCACATGACCACTAGGGGCACACTAACTCAGAGAATTTCTTAACTGCCTATGCATTACTGAGACTTTCTGTTGACAATTTAGATTATAACGCTTCTGTGCTGATCCATATAAAATAATCAGATTCATTAAAGTATGAAAACCAGCTCATACAATAAGGACATTCCTGGGGTTTTCTCAAAGGCTGATGATTAAATAGGTCACACTCACCTTGCTCAGAGGACTCTGTATCCTCTGCGAATGTTTCCCCGTCCTCTGTCGCATCCTGTCCTCTGGCCCGAGGCTGCTGCACACAGGCTGATGCTCGATTTAAAGCCACCTCACTCTTCTTCTTACTAGTCCTCAGGCCCTTCCAGCTCTCCTGAGTGCCACTGTCTCCACTGCCTGTACACAGAGACAGAGTGAGAAAAACAGCAGCTATCGCCAAATTCATGAGCAGCATTTAGGCAGTGAGTGTATTTGACCTGTGTCACTTTGGCCTTCAGACTCGTTGGCTGTCATGTTACAGAGTCTGGAATCTGCTTTTGGGCTGCGTTGAGAAGTGTACAAGTGAGCAGACCCCAAGGTTTCACGGTCCCGGATGGTTCTACTGACAGCAGGTTTGGACTTCAGCTGTGCCATGTGGTGCTCGTGGAGGCTGCTCTTTTGAGTGGATTGCATCTTCACCTGGGAGATAGAAAGAATTGCAGGGGCCTAATGTTAAGTGAACCATAACAGAAGTGCATGAGGCATGTGGGAATTAAGATCAGTGACAGATAATGAGATGATGAACCCACTGAAGAAGGGACAGTAACCTGTACAGCTCCAAGACGGCCAAAGCTTCGGTTGGATAGCCTCCTCTTCTTCATCAAATCCCCGCCTCCTCTTCCCGGCTCCTCTGTCAGCAGCACCACCCCCACGGTCCTGTCATTCAAACAATGCCACAGGTTTTAATAACACAACACTTGCACACTCAGTGAAAAAACATGGCAATTGCACATTTCTCTCGCTGAGCATTATAGCATTTGGGCTGCATTTCCACATTTCTCTGTCTTACAGAGAGAATGCCCTTGCATTTCCCTGGCAACATGCCCAAAGAAGCATACAAACGTGTGGCAGGCTGCACTCAAACAAAGAGATTAACCTCCCTCCTCCCTTTGCTGTGCCATTTGCTACTGGGAGCTTAATGTGAATCGCAAGCGGAGCCCTTGGTGCAAAAGAGGGAAACCTCATTGACATTTTTTCTCCCCCATGTCCTGCTTCTTACATAAGAGAATTAGAACAAGTGTGTTTTTTGTAGCCTACTGTCTGTGTGTCCATTTGTATTTGTGCTAAACGTCTGTGTATGTGTGTCTCTGTGTGTTTGTGTATGTGATACCATGCCCTGGGGCAGCATGATTGACAAGCTAGGGACAGAGGCTGCGATGCTGTATGTTGTCCCCATGTGGCAAGTTCTGCTGCACCATGCAATGACAAACATGATGTGACATAGCCCCTCCCTATTGGGAGCTCTCCCAGCATCTAATTAAACAGAACTGATTATCAGGGAGTTGCACTCATTCTCACAAACACACAAACATGCACACACACACACANCACACACACACACAGTGTTCACAGCTCATTGCAGATAAGGTGTCTTTTGAAAGAAATCACACAATACGCACACAAGATGTAGCTGATGCTATTACACACTACCCTATTTCCCTTTATCATAACATACTAAATAAAACTGTTATGTTCAGGTGAAATGTAAGAAAAAAAACTCACAAGAAGAAAAGAAAATCTCATAAAATGCAAGGTACCACCTCTAATGAATTTCGAGAAATAGTGAGAACATGAAGGAAAAGCATATGTTATGAACAGTAAGACAATGCATTTTAATGCAAAAAAAAGGAAGAATCTGGCTGCTTGCCTGGTGACTGCAGCAAGACATTCCAGTCATCAACACACACACGCGCCGTGCACACACACGCGCCACGCACAAACTTTTCTAGCATGTGCTAAAGGGATTCTGGCTAACTGCCCATGCATCTGAGTGTCACTGTCATGCAGTATCATGTCGCGGCCAGCGTGGGGACATGACTACAAGGGCGGAAACAGAACTGAGGTGACACAGCAGCGGGACAGCTGGGAACACAATGGAAGACTGCCCAGAGGTCCAGAGAGAGAGTAAGAAAGACCAAGAGCGAGAGAGACAGAGAGACAGTGTGACAGAAAGAAAGAGAGAGACAGAGTGACAGAGAGAGGGAGGGAGAGTGAGAGCACATGGGTCCTGATGATGGCGTTAATTGAAAAGTAACAGGCTCTCTCGACTTGTAAACCAAGGAACCACAGACACAGCACTTGTCTGAGAACAAGAACCAGTATGACCTTAGGCCTAGTCTGATCTGCAATTCACAGGTATAAATAACATGCAGTATGACTTTATGCACATATCATTATCTATATGAGGAATTAGCAGTATCTGCTTCAGATTAAAGTGAAGTTCTGCTTTCAAAAGCATACACTGTAAACAGAAATCTAATGTAATATATTCATAATCCATGACCCTTGTACTCAGTATCAGGCAATCCACCACGTTGCTGGCATTAGAAAGCCAGGGTTCTATCATAATCTTATCATGGGTACAGAAGTTAATTAAAAAAAAGTCAGATCAATAAAACACAAGAATTATAGAATTGTAAATGGTGATTCATTACCAAGTAGTAAGTTAATAACTGTCAGTCATAATATTTTTAAAATAATTATTCAAATGCAAAATATATATATATTTTTTACTTACCTTAGTGAATTAGGTAGTACAGTGTACTCAGGTAAAAATGTCAGTTTTATATATTACATTCTTGAATATTATGATCTGAGTATTAGTTTTAGGTACACAAATGATGAAATACTTCATATTCATCTCCTGATCTGTGCATCTACAGACTTTCTTATACATAAAAGAAAGTGTGCTTCTATACTTTTCTATACTATAACCCTCACAACAGACAGGTCAGTCTGCAGCCTGCTTGTGGTGTGATGTAATTCAGACTCTTTACTGGCTATGATAAGACTGATAAGACTTACTTCCTCACTGGAGTCAGGCGAGTTCCTCTGTTTCCTGTTTATAGTATGAGGTGTGGTCTGCAAGATGAGGGGTTTATCTAAAAGTGTGCATATGCTGTGGATGTAGAAGGAGGGGTTACTTACTTGACTTTCTTTTGTGGCTCAGGGGGAGCCACAGGCCCTAGACCTGTTGATTTCCGCTTTCGTGGTCGACCAGGGCCCCGACGTGCAGGACTTCGAGGAGTCTCCTCTTTCCTGGAGAAAAACCAAAGGTGAAGCCTTTTATTCACCAACATGGTTGGCAGGATTCTAAGTGAACACTGAGAGATGGCTCTGAAATTTCTTTTAAGAGAATTAGAAATGAATGGTTTTATAGAGGAGAAGTTGGACCGGGAAGAAAGGCAGCCCTTACTGGTAGTCGTGCTTCCTCTGAAGCTTGACTAACTCCTTCTGCTTCTCTTTGTAACGCCGTTGCAAATCTGCCAACCTCACTCGCATAGCCAGTTCCTGACTGTCTATAGCATCCATAGCACCCTTCACAGGACAAACCTAGAGAGCAGCAGTAACCAGACCATTCAGAAAAAAAATCAAACATTTGGTATACTGGTATGCATTTTAAAATATATATAAAGTACATCAATGCAAAATGAAGTGCATGAACATGACTAAACAGGTATGAAGACAAGGTTAATTACTGGCTCATGGCGAGGGGTCCAATTGCATTTCCGCCTAAGGTTGATGGTTCTTTTGGCTGGACACTGCTTCTCAGCATCTGCCATACTGTTTGCCTTGGAGTCCAATTCCAGGGCACGAGCCACTGCCAAGGTAGCAAGGCTCTGGAGGTCAAATATTAGTTGCTCTTGTCCTGTGTCAGGAAAAGAAAAGGACACTATTGAGTTCTAATGAAATCAACCCAATTCCTGGCTCACATAGCAAACCCCATAGTTTGGATGTTTAGGACACTAGGGTTTTAGCAAAGTTTTGATTTTGCTCAGAAAAAAAACAAACAAACAAACAAAAAAAGACATTGCTTCATTTTGTGAAAAGTCTGTGGATCAAACGAGTTTGTAGAAACAAAAGGCACAGAAGCATATCCCTCAGGACAAAGGGTAGCAGAGCTTTCCTCCTCTCCCTTGGGACTGCAAGCTGTTTAGAACAAGAGTACTTCTTAATCTAACCCTGCCCCCCAAAACAACTCATTTCTTTCTCTTTTCTGCAGGTGTGTTATTTTTGGACTTTTAGTATGGTACATTGCTAGCTTGGTTTCTAGCATGACTTCTGCTCACTAGAGCTCACCTTCACTTTTGTCTGCACTGTGGTGTTCCTGTTGGCGCTCCAGATCAGCCAGCTCACTAAGGAGCTCCATGCCATATGTACTGGCATAGAAGGGGCCAGAACAGCCCTGAGAAGTGGTGGAAGCAGGTGGGGAGGGGGGAGGGCAGTCTCCGCAGAAGGCAGCGGCAATCAGGAGCTCCAGGCTCCAATAACTTGGCACAATTGGCTGTGGAAAGGGAGTGGCACTGATAGGAGATGAAGGAGCAGAGAGGATCTGTACACATTCCTCCTGAGCTTCCTTTTCTGTCTCTTCTGCCACTACCTCAGCGGATGTGCTGGGTTGGAGGTCAGCTGGATTAACTGGAACACAAGGATGCTCGGGAGTTAGTGCTGTTCGTGGTTTCAGCTCAGAAACAACATTGTCCTGCTCAATATGGCCACTTTCCTCCTGACAAACTATGGTAGAGTCCTTCTGTATTGGTTCCTCTAACCAACCACCAGGACAGGGTGCTGCTTCACAGACTGATGCCTCATCAGGGTGGCAAATGAGCATTGCTGCTTCTCCCTGTGCTTGTTCATGCTCCACAGGCACACAGCAGCCCACTGGATCTGGTTCTCCGCTCTGCTCCAGCGCACTTCGTACCTGATCTTGTGCCAAATCTTCCTCATTCTTCTCCTCCACTGGCAACTGGGACTCAGTGATGGGCCTTACTATTGCATGGCACTCAGACCCCTCCCCAATACTGGATAGAGGTGCTGGAGCATGCTCAACTGGCTCAACTGGAATGGCTTCTAGCTCAGCTGGCTCAGCCAGATGTACATCCTGTGGTGAGGGCCCACCTCTGTACCCCATGGTGATTGCAGGATAGGTGTATCCAGGCGGAAGATCTGTGGAATGAAAATAATTTTAAGAATGCAAAAATTCAGCATCTCAAACAAAATATAGCTTATTATACATGCTGAACATTGTAAGAGAAGCCTGTGTAGGAAAACATCTGCTTAGATGTGCTGAGCTGATCATTGACAACATTAGGCATCTGCAGAGCTGTTGGGGAGAAGCTCTGAAGTAGAGCTGTGCTGCATTTCTTCAACTGTTCTGGCACGTTAATATCATCTGACACACTAAAGCACTTAGTGAGGTGTTAATGATATTGAAAAAGTTGTGGACAAAGAGGGGCTAGTGGAGGCAGGGTCTCTGGACAAAGTGATTCTCATTATCACTGAGGTGGCAGGGCTTTGGAGGATGAGCTGCCGGCTATGTTCTGCAGCTTAATCAATCGTGCGCTTGCCAATGCAGCCACCCACACACAGCCACAGATTCTAAAAGCAGCCAGATTGTTCCTGCATGAGTGTTGAGTAGCTCAGTGTGGATAACGATCTACATATGGTGTTCTTGATTTGTAGAGTGAATGACTGGAGTCACTTATGCTTCAGAAAAAAAGACAAGAAGGTGGGCGTACAAAGACGGGTGTGCTGGTTTGATGCGTTTTCTTAGAAACTCAACAACACAAATTCCAAAAGGCTTCTAATGCTGACATTAAGCCAGGCAAAATTATTTGTCAGCACAATTGCTACACAGGTCCAGCAGATGCAGACACACAAGGTTCTGAAGCCAGATCCTGTCAACTTCACAACTTCAAGCTGTATATCTGGATGAAAAATGTGAATCTGAGATGGTCTTACCTGGTTCCATAGACTGAGGGTAGTCTTGTGGTGGCTGACCCTTTGCTCTCTTGTCCTGAGTTTCTGTTATATTGGGTAATTGTGATGGGGCAGGGCTGATAGCAGGGGAGCAGGGCACAGTAGCGGCAGGACTCGGGACAGGGCAGGGGGTGGAAGGTGTGCTTTTTGGATGAGGATGCATACATGGTGACTGACAGCAGGGCGACATGTGTGCAGCAGAGGCCCTGGGAGGTGATGAAGCCCGGTTTGAAGAGCCATAGGTATAAGATTTGGTAGCTTTGGGGTTCCTGGGCTCAGACAGGATGTCCTGCAACTCCATGCCACATGCTCCATGGTCTTCAGGTTTCTTCTGCATCTGAAATAGCATTATAGAGTTGCAGATTAAGGCAAATTGAATCCATAAAGAGCTTTTTGATCTATCTTTCTATCGAAATGTCAAACTAAGAAATGTACTGATGGCAGCCAGTGAAAGTAGTATCAATAGAAATCTGACACAGATTTAGACCAAAATGTGTTTAGATTTTGAGTGTAATACAAATAATACAATAGCACTTCGTCCCCTAACGCTGCACTGTACCATTCTTAGGAAGCTTTATGAGGAAGCTTTGGAGCCATGGGGGCTGCAATGCTTTGATAGGGGGATTTTTTCAGCTGATAACTCACTGGTTTCAAATACTATGTACTCCCATATACACAAAAATAGTTAACTAATGTGCACTATATTTAGTGCAGGCATATCAGCATTTTTTAAATGTCCAGCTCACAGAATCCTGACTGGAATCTGCATTATATGGCGATTAAGTTATCATATGTTGTATTAGTATTGTTTTTATAAAAAGTGTTAATGTCAAATTAAGGTAACACTTCAGCTCATATATTGTATTGTATAGTGCGTGTTGTGATTTGGTTATATCTGGCAAGTAAGTCAAAGTCGAAGTAAAGTGATATCTTGAGGAATCATCACCATTTCACTTTTCTCATAAAGTGATATGGTAGAAATGCTGAGACCCCTCTAATGCGTGTGGAAAATGTCATATATATTATCATACATGGCCAGCCCATTTGACTTATATGCATTATGTGTAAAACCTTTAAATACATGCCTGGTTGTGAGTATTTCTGTGCTGAGGCTCTATGCTGTGTGCTCCTCTGTGTTGCTGTGGTGGTTGAGGCGGCTGCTGATGGCCAGGATGTTGCTGATGCTGCAGTTGCTGATGTTGCTGGAGTGCATACAATTCTTGTTGCCGTAGAAACTGGGAGCGAGAGTACACAGCAGGATGCTGCATGTGGGAGGGAGGCCCTCGGGCCCTGTACACTGGGGGCCATAGACCCGGCTGCTCCATCACATCTAATAGAGGTGAGAGAAAGGGGGAGTAAAAGTTTTTGCAATAATTTTATTTTGGCATATACAGAAATCAATCAACAATGTCAAATTCACTTACACAAGTACCTGCTCATAGAGGCACAAGCACAAATACAGTGCTCACTTATTGTACCACAGCCCACACTCAGGGCAGTGCAGCAGGACTGTGAAACCAAACAGAATACTCCCACACTCTCTCTCTCACATACATGCTGACATATATAATATGCTTTGCTCCAAATAGGTTTCTAGAATCGTCGAGAAGCATGTTATTATATGATGATAATAGTGATGATGATGATGATGCTGCACAGAATGGAGATATTTGTTTCAGACCAGCCTTTGACTGAGATTACAGCTTGAGATTTAGCCTTGACTTGACCAGTCTGAGTTAAGAAAACATGTCCCTTAAAAATCCCCTATCTCCAAGAGCCACAGTAGGCCTATATGGAAGCATGTAATACAACAAAACCTCCAAGTTCTTGTGTCTGTAATGCTGTTAGAGCCTCTGCTGAGGAGCTTAGCTAGGAAGCATGCTGTGGGTCAGCAACAGATGAACATGCTTACTACGACGCACCCTATAACTCTCAAGGCCCAATATTGTTTCACCTTTCCCATATTTCAGACAGCTCTTATAAAATCTTACAAATTTAGGCTAACCCCTCCTGCTCAATACCTCCACCCACAATCCCCACCCTCCCAGATGCACCATGGACCGTATTCTGAAATGTTAACCCGGCTAAGCTAATGTTACCCAAGGGAAGACTATTGTGGATATGCTTCCCGACTTAGCTTAGACTCCAACAGAGAGCGGAAGGAAGCAAGCTCTGTCAAGGATGAAGAGCTAATTAAATTTCACAGCCTGTTTGCAGCAAAGATGCACGTGTGGACTAGAGGGTCTAGAGAAACTTCATGTGTGCTATCACAGAAGCCTCTATGTATACACCTGGGAATGAAAAGGTCCATAGGAAGTTGCTGGATTTTAGGGAATCATGCACAGAGGTTTTGTCCATTAGCTAACCACAAACACCACATAACTAACTTCACTTCTGCATTATAGTTCTCTATAGTTTCTCTAGATCATTAAACCTAAATTAGTCATTGTTGGGAGATTCACAGGGACAAGCCCAAGTTAATAACAAGAAATAATGCTGCAGAGAGAGTAAAATGAGTATAGAAAAACGTAGAAAAACTTCAGCATACCTAAGTGATGAGTGGCTGGATGGGCAGTAGGCTCAGTGGGTAACACCACCAGCTGGGCAGAAGGGTCCTGGGGCAGGGGCAGTACAGGCTGGAGGGGAGCAGGCATAGTTGCAGAGAAACCCGGGGGGAGATTCTGGTGGAGACCAGTGTGGCTTATACCTAAGGAATAGGAAGAAAGGAGGAAGATTTTTTTATTACACAGTATGCTAGATTATATCAATATTTGCATTGTCAAATACAGACTTGGCACAGTACACAGTTTACCATATGGTGCAGCACACAATATGTTTCTCATTATTATATTTTTTTTTACTCTTTTTTGAATTAGTATTAACTGCTGTGCATAAAAGTATAATACAAAAATTAAAAAGAAAAAAAAAACTTTCATGGGGCTTCATGTCTGATTTCCCTTTGTTTCCTACAACTTTTTTTTTAATTACACACCATAGGAATGACCTGTCATCCAGAGTGAAGGACTTGCTGTCCGGGGCATCCAGTGGTGGTGCGCAGAGTGGGCATGTGCAGCAGGGTCTCCCAACTGGCCTGACTGCAGGGAAGTGCCACTAGGCACCATCAGATGAGAGGGGAGGTCACCACGGCAACTATTGGAGGGATGGATTCTTGCAAATTCTACCCTTTCCTTGTTGTCCCTAAAAATGTAGATGAACAAAGGTCAGAAGCTGTGCAAGTTATAGAAAAATGAGAGTATATATGGGTGAGCAGTCCTTGTGTCATTAAGTGGATTATTTACCTGATAAATGTTTCTCGCTCTCTGTCCAGGCATGGATGACCCCCACTGACCCCCATGTGCTCCCCACTCATTCTCTTCCTGTCCTCCTCTCTGGATGAGTCTGGGGGATAGATGGGCCGTGAAGCACCTAAAAAATGAACACTGTTCTTCATACCCTTTCTCTAACTCCGATATCTAAGATGCTGTCTTTTCAATAATAAAAACAGTCACAGTACAATAAGTAACAGATGCACAGCAGCCTCTGTATGCGTTCTCTTTCCGTGTGCAAGCATTTAAACAAGCAGCACGAAAAACTGTTTCCACTTTGGGCCATGCTGTTTATTTTTCACCAGAAAGGTCTTCCAGAGGTCACACACAAACAAGCAGGAATGCTTGCTTTTCTGTTTGTTTATTCAGTGCCTAAGAGGTTAAAAGTTGTGCTTACCTTTCATGCCAGAGTGGACCCGTCCCTGGCAGCTGCTTGGATGGTTGTCAGGAGGTCTGCAGGTTGGTTCTTTTTGCCGTGCCACAGCGACAGCAATACCCACTGGGGGTTGCCGCACTTCTCCCTCTCCATGAGCTACCTCCCCCATCTCTCTGCTCCGTCCTCCACAGTCATGCCGTTCACTCTCATTGGTTACGACTTTCCTGGAAGGCAGGGCTGTTTTGCCAGTCTGCAAGGTGCAGTTGGTGCTGTTAGGTCCCGTTTTGAGGCTTCCCAGTCCCCCAAATGGGGTTTTCTGGGACAGGAGGAGAGGCTGCTGCTGGTTGCTATACTTAAGAAGGTTCTTCATGGCACTACCCTCTCCCTGTGGGCCCAAAACCTCCTGCTGATTCTGTGCAGGAGCAGGTGGGGGACCCATTCCAGCTGACTGGTGTTGATGGGGCTGCTGCCTACCACTGGCAGTTCCATTAACAGACTCCATATAAGCCCTGCGCTGATCCTCCTCCAGGTGGACATGATGGGGGTGCATTGCCCATGGTGGCACAGGTGATTGCTGATGTGAATTATGCTGCCCACTATTATTATAACCATATGGAGACATGTCCATTTTCCGCTTCATCTCTTGACTGCTATTGGTCTGGCCCAGCTCTGCTGAGGGAGCACCTGAACCCGTTCTGCCATGCTGCTGGTGGCGAATACGGGCAACCTTTTGGCCTTCTCTCTGCATGGAGCAGCTCCCACCTCCAGAACCAGGCCCTTGCTGAGACATGGTCTTAGCAAGGGGTGAGGAGTTAGGAGTTGACCCAGAATGTGAGCAATCCCTATAGGATTGTGTGTTAACATTACTAAGATGAGTTAACAGATGGCCAGTTTTGGGCTCCTGTGTCAGGGCAGATCTATAGACCTCTGTGTCCATGCCATTGATGCAGTCTGCACTATGAGATCGCACGGTCTGATGCTGCTGAGGATGGTTCTGCTGCTGTTGTTGTAAGTGATGCTCATTGTTGTGCATCCAGTCAGGGGCTTTTTCTGCTTTTCTGTAGGGATGCTGCTTCTGCGGTGGAGGTTGCTGTTGTTGCTGTTGGTGCTCCTGTTGTTTTCTGTGCCAGTTCCCTGGATGCCCCACACCCCCACTTGCCTTTTCCATGGCCTTTTCTTTGGTACTGCTTCCCCCACCAGCCACCCCCTGGCATTCAGGGTTTCCCAGTTGAAAGAGGCCTCCGGCTTTCTCCCCAAGGTGGCCTACAGAAGGTACAAATGTGGGCCTGGTTGCTTTAGGTTCTCTTGTTCCACCACTGCCAATCCCTTTTTCATGTAAGGAAGGATTGGTTATCGGGGCAGGAGGAGGGGGGCAGAAAAAATCTGGGTGATGGTGGGAGTGGTGGCTGTGGTGTGGGTGCTGGGTGTGATGCGGATGACTAGGATGGAGCTGTAAACAATGGAAGCTGCCTGGATGCCCCCCACCAGTTGCTGAACCCACAGGCAAAGGAGGAGGCACAGAATATGACAAAGACTGGTGTAGCACCTGACCCCTCTCCACACAGTCGGGAGGAGGCTGCTCACTGATCCTCATCTCCCCGCTCACAGCTTCTTTTGTGCAGCGCCCAGTAATGCTGTTACCCATGTGTCTGGCTTGTGCATTTGTTGAGTCTCCAGGACCCCTGCCCATGCCGTCTCCTCCACAGCTGGTCATGGATCCTTTGGACCCAACCCCAGGCCGAGAGTCTCCATTCTGCATCTTCCCATTGAGTAGACAGGCACTAAGAGGCTTACCCATGCTCTGAGAATGGTCCTTGTACTCCATAAGTAAGGAAGCCTTGTGCCTCTCCATGCCACTCATGTTTTCCATAGTGGCAGGGTGCTGAGAATGGTGTTGAGACTGGTGTGAGTGGAGGTGCTGAGGCTGCGGATGTTGGTTGTGGGGGTGGCGATCTTTTGACTCATGCTTACTGCTGGGCCTTTCTTTGTCCTTTGTACCTGAGACCATGCCTTTGTCTATACTGGCTTCCTTAAGACCCTTGTGCAAGTTCACAACACTTCCTGTGTCCCTACTGCAAGAGCCCTGGGTGTTCCCTGGCTCTGTCCTTGACATGGGTGGAATGCTGTGATTGGCTGAAATAATTGGGGGTTGGGATGGAAGGCTTCTTAAGTAGAAGTTTTCTGGGAGAATGGTAAAACAGTATTGTTAATAATTCAGTGAACCACAGTGCTAAAAATAGTTTTCCATGGGTTCTGAAAGTTTAGAACTGGAGTATATATTTGGAGGTAAATACAAATGGACAGATAAAAAAAGATGCCAAAATGTAAAATACGTTAGATGCTTTACCCACCTTTTTGGGTGTCATAGAAATGGTGTTGACCATAGAGAACCCCACTGTTAGTATGGTGATCCAAATGACTTATAGGAAGGAATGTGTGGGCTAGACTTCCTGAAAAGCGTGGGTACCCTGGGGCTGCTGAGAGAAAATGAAACAGAGTGAAGAGAACTGAGAGCAAAAGAAGACACCAGAAAGAGATAGAGAGTAAGTCAGGTAGAGCAAGGAAGGAAATGTAAACAAATATTACTGGGCATAAAAGGAGAAAAAAGACAAAGTATGCTTTCCTTTAGCTGTTAAATTCTGGTTATAATTTGTATTTTGTAATAAACTTTCATTAGTCTATTACAGCAAGTGCACTCCATACACCATTAACTACTAATACTGGATGTCATATTTGCCAATCCTTGTTCTTGCAATGCAAAAAATAAGACAATAACTTGCTGAACTTGTGTCCCAAACACAGTTCTCACTGAGCCAATCTCTCTGACTCGCTGCTGATAGAGCAGATAATGATGTTTTTTAAAAAAAAAAAGTGACAAGAGAACCTGTTGAACTTTAATGACCCACTGCGGTGGCCTTTGTTCTTGTTGTCACATCTCCATTTTCAACACCATCTGCATCAACAGCAACTGGCCAACCTGACGTAATCACTGGTGAGAGGGTGTCACCCACAGATAGACACTCTATGTTATTTATGTAATTATATTCTTTGATATTCTTTGGCCATTTGATAAAGGTTGTGTTGTCTCTCTCATGTCTTTATTTTGCTCTGCATGTGTTTAAAATGTGAGACAATGGAGCTCTTCTTTGATGCTGAACTTTGGTTGATTCGGTTCTATGCAACGCAATCAGGCAACTGACAAAAAACTAGGAAAGCACAAAAAAAAACAAAAAAAAACAAATGAAAACAGCCTTAAGGAGTATGGAAACTACTCCTGCACATACATCAGTTTTGCAAGAATTTATAAGCCAAAGGCAAAAGCTCAACAAGAAAAGTCACTGGACTTTCCAACCTCTGACTCTACCACAACATGCCAATATGTACAGCATTTTGAACAAAATCAAGCAGAGCTCTCATGTAAACACTGAAAGCCTATTTAAACATGTAAAGAAGAAAGAAACATGGTTTCCCCTATAAAATCCTTCACAGATAGAAATCATGTTGATATTCTGGGGGGTACATCACTTTTGCCAGTTAATGTCAAATGTGATCATTTAAGAAGAATCTGAAGAATCTGATCTTATGTCAGATCAATTATATTGCAAACTGAGGCAGAATTTTAAAAAGCAGATGATTTCTAATTCACCAGATGCGTGACAAAGTCAGATAATTAACCCAGTTAATTCGTTCCTCCATAAGTCTCCATCACCCATTAGATCTAAAAATAGCTTTGGCCAAGACAGCAATACTTCATATTCACTGTTATTGCATGAAGCGTAGCAAGAGGATGGAAAAAGGACAGAAAAAATATTCATTATACCTTTATCCTTCTACATAACATTGACTGAGAAGTATGTAATTATATTACATTAAATTATGAAAATCTACTGAATATTAGTGGATATTCTCAAAATTATAGAAATTAGATTTTAAAACTTTTAGAGAAGTCATATATGTTCACAATAAAAACGACACCAAGATAGCTATAACCAATAGCTTGTCAAAGTGAAGTCCCTTAAGGATTTAAATTTTGTTTTTGGATGCCTCTAAACCTTTCATCACTAATTCTGGATTTACTGATTATAGTCCATTCAATTCTCCTGACAGGCCTACGGTAGGCCCCAGAAATGTATAATTCTACCTAAAATTACAACTCATGCATAAACTAAACATGCTCTAGCATAGAGCTTTGTACAGGACTCACAGACACACTACTCCTGACAACTCCTGCCTGCTGTTATTTCTGTTTGTACCCCTAGCAACCATAATATATATCCTAACGAACTCAACAAACTCATTCTCAACATGTCAAATGATTATTTATGCTTAATGTTATTTTTTATGTAATCTTTAAACATGTCATTAATTGTATCAAAGAGAACTACATTTTAAATTGTCAAAGGACTAAAGATGAGATAATAATCTATATGATCTACAATACAATAGCAATAAGTGTTGTTAAAAATGAACAAGTTATTATTCTACAGACCAGATCTATAGCTGGTGTATCAAACTCCAATTCTACCCGGGCCACATCGGCAATCTTTTGAGACCCCAAAGTGTTATAATCAAAGTCTAAAATTTGATTTGATTTATTTACCCCTTTTTACTTATTTAACATATTCTATTGACTAACACCTTTAACCTAGGCTCTGAAATTACAATAGCATATTTCTATAGGAAAAAGAACAGCTAACAGAAACTACTGAAGTGTATGCACTATTAGGTGATAACATTTATTATACTGAGTATACTTTTTTTTAATGAATGCATCCCTGAATTTAATCACATTTTACTGGATAGTAGCTGTTCTGAGGAGAAACAGGATTAGCCAATTGGGGTGATGCATTTTTCTTGTATTTGTTTGAAAGCTATGAGCCAGATACCTACACTATAAGCGCAGAGATAGTGAGGTAAAATCCGGGGAAGTAGCTTACTGGCATTTACTGCAAAAGGAAGCATATCAGGATTTATAATATAAGGTAATTTCCCTTTATTATTAACATGTTATTTTACAAAAACCTTCTTGCGCATGTGTGCACATCCTTTAACTAATACTTTGTTAAAGCACTTTTTGCTTGTAATACAGCACACAGACTTTTTGTGCAAGA
>CM074957.1:13269906-13326543 GCA_037577455.1 Pangasius macronema
CTGGAAGGTGAAAACTTTTTAACAGAAGCCTGCAGGCTTTGTACCCAAATAGATTTTGGTATTTGGTATTAGCTATCCACAATGCCCTCCGTCTTGACTAGAGCCCCAGTCCCAGCTGAAGACGTGAAGAGATGATTGGCTCATGGAAGAAGTCAACAGTACTTGCCAGATATTCCTTGCAGTTCCTTTAATGTTGTTGTAGGTCTCTCAGCAGCCTCCATGATAAGTTTTTATCTTGCTCTTTCGTCAATTTTTGAGGGACGTTACCATTCTTGGTAATGTCACTGTGGTGCCCCATTTTCTACACTTGTTGATCTGTTTACATTGTTCCATGGCACATCTAATGTTTTGGAAATTCTTTTGTACCCCTCTCCTGACCTTACCTTTCGACAAAGAGATCCCTTACATGCTTTGTAAACTCTTTGTAGACCATGGCTTTAGCTGTACAATTAAACTAAGCAGATGTCAAGAAAATCCTACAGAGACAGCTTGTCTTCATTTGGGGTTAATCAGAATCACTTTATTGATGATATCTGACATTTGATTTCATTTTTTACACCACAAAAACCTGCAATTTTAACAGTGTGTAGAGGGCGTGTAGACTTTTTTTTTTTTTTTTTTTTTTACCTCCAATTAAGAAAATTAAATGAAACCAAATCAAACAATTTGTCAGAGCTACTCAGTTCATAAAATAGTTTATTTAAAAATTACTTGCTACTACCATGATACTGGTGAATATAATCAAACAGATAGCTTGTCCACTTGTAAAGACACTACCGCTTAATACAGATACGGATAATCTCTGCCTTGAAGTGTTTTATCATAGCAGCTCTTGCCGTTTGTCACCACCTTCCTATGTCACTACTGGATAATCGCAGGGGAGGTAGGCAGCACATTCAAATAATCCTGGTTCAAAGACTGACTTTTCTGAACTGCCACAGATGAACATTAGATACATTTTTTTTCTCCCACACCACCTGTCAGCATTAACGGGCACAGTCATTAAAGACAATTAGTTTAGGACTTAAAGGTTTAAAAAAGGATTTGTTTAAAAAAGACTTTTCTATTATTTTATTGCAAGAGGAGCAAAAACAGCATTATAGAATGTAGCAAGCCTTGCTGAGTGTGTGAATGTGTTTTTTATTTCCCTCACTTGGGATAGTAATCCCCATTTCACAGTACAGTCTGGCTGTAACTGATAGCGGGAAGCTGCTCAGTGCTGGGCAGGGGCATCATTGGATGGGGAGTGTGGCAGCTTTGGGGTGGCACAGAGACTCATTCAATTGTTAATCAAGCTGTGAGAAGAGAAGGTAGCTGCAGTCCACCTGATGTTTGATATCTTTACTGCCAAGTGCTGACTCTAACTACGTTAATGCAGTACCAGCTGGCATGCTTGATTAAAGATGAGCGGGTTTTCTAGCGTGACAGAGACCAAATTCAGCAGGTCTGCTGTCCTATTCAGACTATCCAGCACCTGTGGAGGGGATTTATGGGATCCTGAGGTTTTTACCCAACAGCAGTCAGCAAGAAAGAGAATCCGACAGACAAAGTAGACCTTGCCATAGATGGAGAGAAAGAAGAATTGAATGGAATTAAAAACTGTTGACAGCAATTCTGTATGTTGATAATAAGGGGTTTTAATACAGCAGTGGATGGCTGAAGTAGAGCTCAATGGACCCAAATTTGCATATTAGAGTTAAACTAATATTTTTTTTCACCAATCTATTTTAAGGAGCTAAAAGATCTGCTTTTAAATGAATATAGTTCATACTGAGCAATGTATAAATAAACTTCTAAATCTCCTGACTTCTAACAAGTAAACAGCATGAATTGCTGAAAGGTTACATTTAGTAGTATGCATTTTATGTCTGAATTATTATTAACAATTATTAACAAACATTTGCTACACTGGTTCATATATAATTTCATACACTAAACTAAAATTTTCCTTATGTCTAATGTTTGGACTTTTATAAATGTTAACAATTTCCTATAAGAAAAAAAAATCAGGCAAGGATCTATATTATAAAATAATATATACAAAATAATTTAAAAATAAATAAATAAATAAAAGAAATAAAAACAAGTTATCCTAGCCACCATTTCCTGAAAAACTGCATCATATTCATTATTGGGGTTTCAGTATCAGCTTCAATAAGAGTATGTTATTAGTGCTTTACCAGTGATTTCCACTGATGGTGATTTCCATTGATGCTGATAGCTACGTTAATATTAACCAATTTTATCTGTCAAATGATATATTGGTGAGGCACTAGCACATATGCGTGATATTTTTTCTATTCAATTCACCTTTTCCTAGTGGACAGCTTATGCCTCTTCCAATCTCCATATATGACACAAAATACAAGCTTTCAACTGTAAATAGGCTAGAGTAAATTGCGTTTGAGAAGAAGGAGAGAGATAGCAAAGGGAGTGACAGCAAAAAAAAAAGAGGAGGGACACGCAGAACTGCTTGTCAAGACTACTAACTGAGAAAACGTGACAGAGCGTCACTTACAAGGCAGAGGAGAAAAACGTGAAATATTGTTCCCTGTGATTTGTAATTGAAAGGAACGGAGACACAGAGAAAAGGGTGGGGACAAATCAGAGGGAAGGGGCACTGTAGATATGCTGAACAGGGAGCTGACAAGAGCCGTGTGTGAGCCATGGAAGATGGGAAAACTGAGTGAGCTGGGGGCGCAGGATGGAGGAAATTTCAGGCCCTGTGTTTGGCATAGTTAAAGTAATAATTTGGACAGTAACCAGCAGGCTTCCAGCCCTGAGGTTTTTCCTTGTATTTTTTTTAGAGTTTGATTTCTCCCTTTTCAAGAAATCAAATATAGTGTGTGTTTATAGACTCCATTTGCCAGGCCTCATGCTGTCGATGTCATAAGCCTATTTATAACATTCTATTCATGTGTTACTGTAAAGTTAATATAGCCATAATCTGCCAACTTGGAAAAGACAGTGAAAAGGAAAGGAACAGAGCAGTGTTGCTGTACTAGCTGGGAAAAAAAACCCTTTATGCATGCACATTTATTGGGAAATTCCATGGTATTTTTCAGCAAGTAGTTAAGTGTAAATGTAAGCCAGAGTTGAAATCTTGCATCTTGGGAGGATTGCTCTGGCGGGTGATCATGTTGAGACCTAATACAATTCCTGGGAAATTATCAGGAAGGCTCATGTGTGAAGGTAAGACAGCAAAGAAGAACAGAAGAAATATTTGGAAATTCACCAATTATATTTCGGCAATTGTGATGCTGTTGGCCATTTGAACCAAGGACAAAATTCTTCAACAAATGAATGAATTTACCAAGAAATGAACAAACGAAACAGTCTGGGGTGTGTCATTTATGATTCAGAGAATGAGGTGCAAGTAGAGAGAAGATGCCAGTGATTACCAAATTCAAGTTTAATGTCCAGTAACTGTTTTATCCTGATCAGGATCATGGTGGTTCTGGAGACTATGTTTGAAATACTGACCACAAGGCAGAAATACACACCAGTCCATCATAGACTATAACATGCACACTCACACCTAGGGGTAAAAGCTAAACTACCTAGCAGTTTGTATAACAATTAGAAATGGAATGCCAATAACGTCCCACGTTGAGAGTATGAAAAAAGTATAGCGTGAAAATTACCCCATCTATTTTATCAAAAGGCAATTTAGTCATACCTGTACACCAGACCTTCCCACTTTTCCTATGCCCTGTTTCATTCACTCCACTAATTGCACCCTAATAGCACTTTTCTGCACCATTCAAACAGGTATATGGACCAGGAACCCACTGACACCACAGACACTTGAGGTATACACATGGTTTTGGATGTTGAGCTCCACCAGACTGATTTGTATACAAGGTATAAGCATTAGTATAGTTTAGTTCAGATTTAGTATATGTACAATAAGATCATTACATTTTACATAAGTGACAAAAGCAAAAGACTGATGCAAGACTGATGCAAGAGAAGGACTATTTAAAGGAACCTTCATATCTCAAAAAACCTTACAAAGGCAATAGGCAAAGACAATTACACACACTCACACACCAATGCTGCTGGCAGGGGACTGTAAGCACCCATGGATCAGAGGACAGGCTGGGTAATTGTGCCCTCGTTTTGATGACTTGCTTTCGATGGAAACCGGAGAAAAGACAATATGCAATTAACTTAAAGAGGGAGACAGCCGAACACAGCTGATGAAGGGCTGGGATTCAATCATGCTCCCTCGGTGTTCTACACAATTAAACTGCAATAGAGATAATAGCCCATCATAATAATCCTGCTCATAATCATCCATATTACTTTTAGTAACGTCCCTACTATCATCGCCTTTTTTATTAGCGTGCCATTTCTTCAGAGAAGATGACTGACATTGATAGCAGGACTCTTTTTCTACCCAAGTCATTCCAGCAAGTTGAGAGTATTTGCAAGTCTGAGGTTGACTGCTATATACTTTCTACCAAAGCAGCAGGTCTGGCGTCAGAACATTTTAACTGGGGGGCCATCCCTTCTGCCCGGGGGGCACAGCATGAGTGGCCATTTAGCAATCACATAGGTATGATTAAATTTTGCCAAAACATCAAAATGATTCCTATTATTATGTCATTATTGCGCAGGCCGTTCACTGAGAGACTACTCAGCAAATACAAATCTCTGTCAACCGCCTGTCTGACAGGTGTCAGGTTTTTGTCTGATCTGTTTGCATTGGCTATGCTCTGATTAAAAATCTATCAAATTTAAAATTAATGTATAAATAAATGTTTAGTTTTTAAAATATTTTTAGTGAAGTTACCATCAAGCTTTATTTATATTTATTTAAACAATTAATGAATTTCTCTCACCAGGCTTTGCTGGGGGGTGCTTGAGGCTTAGCTAGGTTAAGCCCCCCAAGCTCCCCCTTGATGCCATGCCCACTAAGCAGATATGCTGTCGTTTTTAAGCAAATTAGCAAAGAGTTCTTAAAGAGGATGTCTCCAATGCTAGCAACAATCTAGCTGGCCCAGTGACCAGTCACACCCCTAGAACAAATGTCCATAATCCAATTGATTGCAAACTCTTTTCATTGGTGTGCATTTCTAGGGAAGTAGGGGGCTATGACCATTCTGATAGGGAAACTAGTTCCTCAATGGTTCTTTGGGTAGTTAATGGATTTTAAGCTTCTTAAAAGGAGTTCTACTTGATGGAGATGCTGTAGGATGCTGTAGGATTTCACAGTTTAGGTTTTCCCTGTGATACTGTGAGAAGCTGTATGCCTAGAAACCAATAATAATAACTGAAAAAAGCTAGGTTGGTAATATAACATGCCAGGGCATGGCAGCAATGTGGTTCGACAAAGGGATGAGATCCTAAAGGTTTATGGGTATTTTGCCTGTTTCTCAACTAGGTCTGACCAGCACCTTGGCATTTCTGTACAACTGCGTCTTTATCTGCATTCCTCTTTCTGTGCTTCTAGCAGTTTTTCCCAGTCTGTCATCTGTCTTTGCAAGGGATGCTGTGATGGTGGATAGAATCAGAATGAAGGGGACGGAAAAGCGATCACAAGTTTAGCAGACCATTGGCCGAGAAGAGCTTGGGGTCGGGAATGAGAGGCATAGCAGGATGGGAAAAGCCACACTGTCTTTCAGATGACAGCTGCAACCACTGTGGACTGTGTAGCATTTTACTGCTTATGGTATGTGTGTGTGTGTGTGTGTGTGTGTGTGTGTGTGTGTGTGTGTGTGTGTTTGGGTAGAAATGGCATTCTTGCTGACGTGTACAAACGACCACAAGATTCTTTGGCTGAACTTTTGCCCCCTTGTCACAATCTGGAAAACCACTAGGGTGGGGCCTTGAAGACAGTGGGAACCAGAAAGACCTACTTGGACTGTAAACTCAATGAGAAAACCAGCAGGCATACAGCCTTTCCAAACACATAAACTCTATCGCGCACGCGCACACACACACACACACACACACACACACACACACACACACACACACACACACAGGTATATGGGCATGCATAGCCATACAGGACAAGAAGGGTAGGGATTGGCTTACCTTCATGCGAGTGCGGGAACCAGATCTGGGAGGCGGTGGAGTGTGGCCCTCCACGGCATGGAGGAGAAGAGGGAGAGGACGGAGGTCTGGAGGGGTGAGGTGGGTGAGAGGGAGAGGAACCCAGGCTGCTGGCCAGAAATGTCCCCATAAATGAGGCAGAGGAGTTGCCCATCAGTCCGCTGCCTGCATCCGCACAGGGAAATTGGAAGTGAAGCAAAGGGGAAGGGAAGAAAGAGGGGAAAAAACAAGGATTAGGACTACAAGCTTTGGGCAGCTATGACAATGGTGGACAAGTCTGGGCATATGGATTTATTTTCAGATTGGTTTGCCATCTGCAACAACACCTGGCATACTGCTCTAATACTCTTGCTGACTATAGACCTTGCAGCAAGATCTGGATAACTTATCTTACCAACACTGATCCATTGAGCCACATATTTAGCAAATTTTAGGGGAATTTGGACATCACAGTGACACAGCAGGTAGTTTTAGAGCCAAATTCAGGGTCTGGGGTTCACTCATGAGCTCTGTGTGGAGTTTCAGATGTTCTTCCCATATATGCCTGGCTTTCCCCCCCAGGTTTCCTCCCACTTCCCAAAAACAGGCCAGCAGGTGGTCTGGCTACTTTAAACTACCCCGAGGTATGAATTGGTGTGTGCCTTGTGGTGCCCTACAATGGACTAGCATCCCAGTCAGGGTGTATACCTTCCTTACACCCTGTGTTCTTAGGGAGAGGTTCTGTGGATCCACCATAACCATGACCAGGATAAAGCACTTACTGAAGATGAATGAATAAATGAATAAGAAATACTTCCATGAAATGCTGTTATACCGATATTCTGAAGAGGACAGACCAAGATCAAAACAGCACCACCAAAATGGTTGTGGAGTGATTGGGACATATACATGCTATGGCATCTTTTATTTTAAAAAATCTATTTCCATAACAGGTGGCACATCGGTGCAGCTGTTTTCATTGCTGCTTCAAGTCGTCAGTGTCCCTGTTACGATCCTGAGCTCAGGTTACTGCCTGTGTGAAATTTTGCATGTTTTACGCATGGGTTTCCTCTGGGTTCTCCAGTTTTCTCCCACTACCCAAAACATGCTAGTAGGTGACTTGGCTACACTACATTGCTCATAGGTGTGAATGTGTGTGTACATGGTGCCATGCATGCATTGCTGCCTCACGCTCAGTGTTCTTAGAATTGACTCCGGATCCACTGCAATGAATGAATGACTCCATCACCCAATCATAAACACAATATTGTGGAATTTTTTTATTTTCTGGTGTTCATTCAGAAAATTCTGAATATATTCAAAATTATCATAAATTATAAAATAAGGTATATACGTAGCTATAGCAGCCCAGAGACATATGGGCCAAGCCTGGCTTCCTCACACCCGGCTGGACAGACATCTCATCTCACAGCTGAGTGCACACTCTCAGTCTCCTTCCCTCTCACATACTCTCTTGTGTTCCTTTTCTAATCCCCCATTTCTCTCCCTCTCTTACTCTCTCTCCATTATCTTTTTTTTCAATCTCTCATTCTCACGCCCTCAATCTCTCCCTGAACCCTGCTCCATTTCTCTATTTCTTATCTTTTCCTCTGCCATACCATTCGTCGTGCTTCTGGAATTTTCCATCCAACTCCTCTTTCTCCCCAGCACTCACTTTTGCACTTTCTCATCCATGCACATTTAATGAACAAAAGTATTCTTCAAGAACAGAGCAAATGATTGACACTTGATAGGTACAACTTGTCGTGCTTTGACCTTACATTCTGAGCCGCACAGCTCCAGTCAGACAAACGGAATCACGCAGCCTCAATTTCTAGTAGGTAAACATTTTGTCTTAATTATACAGAATGACATTAAGATGTATAGACTACATTACCCAGAGGCCCAGAGAGCGCTCACTCCACTCTTGAAGGGTTTCTGTTTGCCTCAGCCCTGTAATAAATGTAGCAGTGCTGCAATCTGTACTACACCCACTCCAGGATGTGTTTAAGCAGACAATGATGAGTAATTGACCATTCAGTACAGCACCTCTGTAAACTGCCCACTGATTGTCCATTATGTGTTATGGGTACAACCAGGAAAAAAAAAAAAACATACTGATTAAGCAAGGCTTACACTGTATTCCCATCACCCTGATACACTCTTTCGTCAAAGACACCTGAGATCTATTCCCCAGCGTCAAAACCCTAACATGGTGCATGAATATGTATGAACATATATGTGCTGTGTTTACATAAACTATAAACATATAAATTACACCTGCTGAGACTGTGTAGTGGTTTGTTCAAAGCATAATGCATTCAGTCATTTAGTGGTGGATGGGGTTATTAATCAAAATGCTGCAATTTAAAATACGGCAAGTAATTTTTTTTTCTAGCACATCTTAAAGAGGTTTACACATTTTATTTCTCTTGTATTTTGAGCACATTTTCTTCCAATTAGGGAATTCTCGATTCCCACCCACTAGATAGTCCTCCTGCATTGCATGACAGCTACCAAGCAGGCAGGCCGTAAGCCAAAGCATGTGAATGTGTTGGGAAACAGCCTCAGCCTCTTTTGAGCAGCTGCTTATTCAATGTCATAGGACAGTTTAACATATTTTGCAGAATGTTTCAACTGCCCTCTTACATACAGAAGGCACCCACAATTGGCTAGTGTTACTCCAATAGATATGGGACAGCAATGTGCAGTTTTGACATGTTTTTTTTAAAATGTACAGAATCCCTTATATTTTCATGCAGCTAATTTCACTTTTCTGAAGAATTAAGGGTATAAGTATATATTTCTGAAAAACAGAAAACAGCATATTTTCTATTGGAAGTGTTCTAATGTGTCTTTTTTGCCTTCAGATACATAATGACACAAGCGTTTCCTTCACTAGCTGCTTGGTGAACTGTCCAGAGGACATGCAATGTTGTAGCCTATTTCTGTGCCTTAAACATTCTGGATATACTGTATCATTTCGATATTTTTGTTTTTAGAAGGAATTAAATTTCAACCAAAAAAAAAAAAAAAAAAAAGTGTTGTGTTGTTGTAATGTGAATAAAATTTGAGAGCACCTTCTGGTATGTATATATATATATATATATATATATATATATATACATACATACATACATACACACATACACATACATACATACATACACACACACACATCCACTTTCAGTAGACCTCTTTCTACGGTCATTCACTCCACAGGCATCAGAACATACCAACACATTTACTGACCAGTGTGATAATCAGTCCAGCATGAGTTCCTTCCTCTCCATCTTCACTCTCCACCCCTCACACACCATTTTTTTACCACCTTCAATCTCTGCATTTGTCTTCTTTGCCTCTCTCTTTCACTCCTTCTCTCTCTCTCACTCACTCACACACAGACACACACACACACACACACATAGCGTCGAGGATATCCTGCAGTGAACAGGTGTTGTAAGCAGCCACATCATCGCGTCCTCCCTCCACATTACTCTCCCTCTTCGTGCCTGTGCTAGTTCTCCAACTTTAATAATTTGATCACACACACACAGACCAAAGTGGAGCAAAAATAACAGGTTAGGGGATGCTGCCAAAGAAAGCAAGCAGCCAAATGAAGCAAAGGTCTAGGGTGCGAGAACACGAATGGGGCCCACGCCACTGTTTGCTTAGCAGCTTATTAAAAAGGATGACATGGGCTTCAGTGAGCTCACCGCTGCTAAGCCAGTTCTCATAAGTGCCTGTTTTCCCCTCCACACTGTTTTCTCCCTCAGACTGCATTTATTTTCAGCTTTGGCATACGGCCCTTATCAGTGCCAGAGAAAGTTTCTGTGGACACTTAGGAAATGCGCCTCACGTGAGCCCTGATCAGAGCCTGCACCGGAGATCCTTTTATAGAATTAAGGGTTTAGGGTTTGCCTTTGCTTACATCTATACCCAAATGTATACAACTATAATTGTATTTTTCGAATGTTCTTGTTTACAACCATTGCACACAGCTGGGCTCACGTGTGTTTTCGTGCTGAAAAGTGACTGGGCAGCTGACACGAGGACAGGAAGGACAAAAATTACTAATACAGCCACAGAAACATGAAAACAAAGTAAATATGATTTGTTTAGCACACAATATTGGTAGCAGCACCATTTTATTCTAATCCGAGACCAGTTTTGTGATCTTTTTAAAAGTGGTTATGCTTTGATTTGGGTGCAGAGAATCTGGAAAGCATAGCCAGTTAACTTAACTTAAGAAGCAGTAACAAACAATGCAATGTGTGTATGGAATCTTACATCTGTTCCCACCAATGGTGAAACACTAAATTCATACTACACACTGAAGAAAAAAAAACAATATGACTACACATAGGTTTACATAACACTTTTCCACCAGACAGCATGGTACTGTAACAAATCCATGCTCGCATATTCTGTTGTCATTTCCATGGCTAAATGGGCCATACCCATGCTGAATTTGGTTAATCCTCTTGGTACCGAGTATAACAAACCGGGACTTCTAGGAGGAGCCAGAAATTGTGTTTGATTAAACAGAATAGTTGCATAATCGCCTTGATTGTCAACTTTCTACTGTGCGAGTATGGCAGAGCAACTTAGCATAAAAGTTTCTTTCTTTTTTCAAAAGTAATTTCCGGTGGACTTTTTTTACTTCCTCTCTATAATGCTTTTACGTTGCTGATATTTAACTTGATTTGAAATATTTTTTTTACTCATGACCCACATAAAACTCCCCATGTTTGAGTTCAGCCAAATTCTGAGAACAGCATCGTATTTGCCCTGTTTGCTCAGTACTGTAAAGTTAGCATACCAGAGCATATGCAGTGAGGTATAAACTGCATTTATGATTCAGTCACAAGAAAGGCACAGCTTTTTTTTTGTATTTTAATGCTGTACTAAGATTAATGTGTTAGAGGACTTTGACTGGGCTGCTGTTTGCCATTACTGCAGGCCAAAGAAAATTGCTCCTTCTTGTGTTCAGTAAACACCTATGAAATATACAAGTGCCAGTACTAAAATAGAGATATGAATTAGTAATCACACTGTGCCATACTGCACTGTTTGGTTGAAAAATGCTAACAGAAACACAAACCGAGTGGCAGAGACAGAGAAACTGTAAAAAGTTTTATTGCTGGAACTGTCAACATGTTTTTCCTTCAGTATAAATCCGAGAAAATGTAAAGTAATTCATGCTAGACGGGAGTCAAATTCTGGGAATTCTTACACAAGAACTCAAGAGAACAGAGGCGGTTGAAATTGCTACTACTGAAACTGTGTTTTGATTGTTTTGCTTTGTTGCATAAATACGAGGTTAACATTGATGTAGCTATCTAAACAACTGCCAGCGGCAAGCAGCAGTTACACAGCCCGACAGCATGTACAAAATACCCTCCTGCTATATTTTGCAGGACTTGTTACTTGGGTAAAAAAAAATGGGTGACAGACCTATTCCACTTTGCCGGTCATGCCACGCCTCTTCTAACATTATACAGGCTTCAGTAATAGCTTGTTAGCTAAATGCAGGTGGGCCAGTGGGTTTGTCGTTCTGTGAAGCTTGTGTCTGACCAATAAGCAATGTTCTCAGTAGTTGGCTCTACCCTAATTCCTGCTTCTCAGAAAGGTACCTACTCTAATACAGGGAACTAAATATCAGCCTTGATTGCTCCAGTGGAGACCCACCTTGGCACTGTTGAGCAACAGAAGGAGCCAATGAGAATGCCACACAAACAGCTATGCTGATAAACGACAGATGTGACAGTTGGACCCGCCATCTAATTCCTCGCTACTCCAAGCTCACAGGCACATTTCTCTCTCACACACTCCCAGAAGTGGAAAACATGCAATTTAAGATTTTCAAATAGTGAGTACAGAGGAAAATGTGTACATATGGCCTCGTCAGCTCTCAGTCACTAACATGTGGTGGAGGCTTTGGGAAGCTCTCATCATGCTGGCATGATCCAAGAGAAACAATTGTCTTGGTTCCACAATCTTGGCACACAAACCCAGCCACACAGGCTCCCGCTGAAATGAAGCGAGGGGAGAAATCTACTCAGAAGGTGGCGAAAATGAAGAACAAAATGACAGCAAGACTGACAGACTCACCCAGCAAAAACATCCCTGTATCTTCGTAAGGGTCACAGAACTCCTCTCAAGTCCTCACACCTGGCTTTTCTCCACAAAACAGGTGATAAATGTATGGTTTGAAAACGAAGCAGTAAATCTCGGCACCTCACACTCCTGTGTCTCAGAGAGTGAAAGCCTGGCCTGAAGACGAGCAGCTCAGGCGCTACGGTACTCGCTGGTACGCCAGCTAAGCCTCTGTAGACGAGACAGAGCAGCCAGCTTACGCTTTTCACCCAGTGACTCAGAGCACACTTCCGTGCTGTAAAAAAGCAGAAGGAATTTCAAATGGCTACTCAAATGGGGGGATTTCCTTATAACGGTCAAAATCATCTTGAAAACATTAGAAGGATTGGTAGCCAAACATTCCTGCCGGTCTGGAGGCAACTGGGAACGGACGTTCTGTTTTCAGGACGCTGTGGGAGGACAGCTAAGAGTAGGTGGACCCCCTCGAGGTTCTGTGTGGGTGTGTGTATAGTGGGGGCTGGTGGGTTTGGTCTGATCAGAACCAGAGTAAGCAGAGCTGGATTTTTTCCAGGACTTTAGTAGGAAGAGACCAAAGGAGGGCAGCGCACGCCTCCAACACTCTGTGCATGCTTGTGGAGTGAGTTTGGTGGATGTGGTCAGTCCGGGGGTGGTGAAGTGATGTGTGGGAAGAAGGGTGTGTTAGAATCTGTAGGTAGGACTAAGTGGAGAGCGGGAGAAAGTAAAAGAGTGTGTGGAAGAGAAAGAGAAAGGGAGAATTGTGGCCATTCGCTCCAGGGTTGGCAGCCAGTGTTTGTGCAGTGGCTTGGTGGTTAGCCACTCAAACTCAAATCAAAGAGGGTGGGGTAAGGAGCATTCTGCGACTTTGCAACCTAATGTAAATAAAATGGGATCAGAAGGTCAAAAGAGGCTTTTTTTTCCAAACGTGCTGTTTACATTACAGAAGTTGACATAACGGAGATAACCCTCCTCAACTTCAAACCAAGAAGAAAAACCTATTCAGGGACCTCTTTAAATACAAGTGGATCAAATTAAAGCTTTATAGGAGGCAGTTAAGGTGCCTGTGAAATGGCTACAGCCAGCCAGACAGTTTGGTCTTCAAAAGTTAATCATGCCAATATCCATGGAGTCGGCCAAGCCAGACAGGCTCATACAGGCTGTGTGTGAACACACGGATGCGAATGTGCAAGAGTGAGCGCCTGTGTGTGAAATGCAAGCGAAGGACGAGGGACACATCTGTAGCACTGAAGAGCAGAGCACATGCAGCAGGCATCTACCAACTGAGCCAGCCTCATTCCCCTGGGACACTGAGCAGAGCTTTTCAACGATTAATCATTTATAGGGGCCTGTCTCTAGAAACAGCTTTCTCATCGACAGAGGCTCAAGCATTGCTCCCTGTGCCAGCAGTCGGGGGCAGACGTGGGCAAACGGACCGCTGTCTGGAAGCAGAGAGCCGCAGAAGACACGTTTTATGGGGACGGTAAATATCAGAATCGGATAAGACATTTGCAGAGGAGGATAGAGGCAGGAAGTATGGCGTCTCAAGGACAATGAAAGCTTTCACATGGACACACTGCCTGAAGGGGGTCTGAGCTGTGGTGTGAGGGACACAGATTTTGAAGGGAAAAAAAAAGCAGAATGAAAACAAGCAAGAATATAAGACAGATTAGAAAAAAAGGCAGCAAGTGCTGAGTCATGGCCTGTTGTCAGGGGATGGAGGTTCATGGTGGAAAGAATGACAGGAGAAAGTCTGGACAGCAGAGGTGTAATTCTAGTCCTGTTATACACACACCCCCACACACACATGCCATACTGAGTCAGGATTGGACTGTAACGCTGCTACAGTGGCCAGTTTCTGGAAACATGTTCAGAGATGGTGAGTGAAAGTCATCACAGCATGCTCTTGCGCTCCCACCACTACTTCATACCTCACATCACAGGAAGACCATAACACTCCAGACTACTGCCGTTTGGCTTGGACCTGGCTCCGCCGGCTCTGTTTTCTCTAAAAACACCTCATGTTGTTCTTCCGTCCCACACTCACTTTATTAAATTCGGCTTTTTCTTTCCCGCTCTGCTTCTTTTTTTCTCTTTTTTTTCTTTCACCTTTTGGTGCTCACATGAAAGGATTTTACTGTGAAGATAAGAGATTGGCTGATAGGGAGATAAGGAAACACATTTGATTCATCCATCTGCTTTATCTGTACCTATCACACATGGGTGAGAGCGCTGGATACAATTATTGCAGAATATCTCACCGGTCCTGCTCTTACTAACACACACACACACCACAATATACACATGCATACCCACACACACTTAATGAACTCCAACACTGATTAAGCCACTCCAAAAAAAAAAAAAAATACCATTCTCCAATGACAGATGACAGTATTAAGCACTCATTTTAAGCAATGTTAAAGTAATAAACTGTGCTGACTAATGATAATGACAATAGCTAGCTGCAGCCCCATTACCGAATGCTTAGATTAAAAGAAAAAATAAAACATTTACCCAGAGAACCCCTTTAATCATACATTCAGTCTTGAACGTTTGCCTATACTTGTTCCGAAATAGTACATCCAACTAAAGCAACAGGCTAAGTCAGGACTGTTCTGTTTAGATGTAGTGGTCAGCATGAAAGCACACACAGAGTTAAAATATACCTGGGAAAGTTTATTTTGCCAAATATGGTTAAGCATATTCTGGTGATATTTTGGCTGGCCAATTTTGAAACAAATGGCTTAAACTGTCTCTAGCACCAGAGTACCTGTGGATGTAACTGAATACACATGCATTAATCAGAATGAACAGAAATACACGAGATACGTGTATGTTTATCTAGTTTTATCCTCTACGATCCGATCCCTACTAACTGCTATCATAGTCCTGAGGCCGAAAAAATTCCAACTATCGCAATGATTATCAAGTCAGACGATTCAAATGTCTGTCGGAAAACGTGAGGTCTGCAACTTTAAGAAAAGTGTGCTGTGTTTCGTTTCCTTTTCACGTATTTTATATTCTATACGAACCTTAATTCAGGGCAGAGCAACAAAACATCTTTCTTTGATCCAACTTAGTTTCCCTTGTCATGTCGGCACTTACAGAAGCGAAAGTTTTGTACTTACCTCTGAATTTAATTCTTTTACAATTTGGAACAACAAATACAGGGCTACTTCACTATACAGGAATTCTATAATTATCTTCACTGCTGTTCAGGAGCAATTAGTTACAGCTACTAACTCCTTATATTTATTTACAGTTCTGACTTCAGTTTTGCAACCATTCCTGATCTTGTTAACAAGTAATTAATTTTAAAAAAAAAATTAATTGTCTTAGTTGTCTCACAACCTTTTTTCCTGCTGTAATGACATAACATGTACATGACACACATTACATATGTTTGGCCACGCCCCTTCTTCACCCCGTGCAAAGCCACAAGCAATCCTACTGTCAACTGGCAGCTGTTAGGGGCACAACAGGACGATGACATTTTACCCATGATCTCACGCCTAGGAGGTGCGCTATTTGTTTTCTGGGTTTTTTTTTTTAGAAAGCTTGCCACAAAGGTTCACACAGCATCTGGTTGAGGCTAAAAATGTACATTGGGTCTGGGTTCCCACTGGTTTTTACTTTAATCGTCCGTTCGTCAGTCTGTACTTCGAGTGCCCTGTTTCTTTCGGACCCAAGTGATTGCAATTATACGTAAATGTCATGTGCATTTACAGCATTCTTTCTTTTATTCACCCATAATGACTGTCTGGTCAAAATTGGGGTGGATTAAATTAGCCCACTAATTTGTTTATATTTTGGGAAATTTGGGAAATTTCATTAGAAAATATTGCAGGCAGGTAAAACAGTCCTGCATACAAAAAAGAAAGAGACCCTTCCCGTTTAAGCCACACACTTCAGGTTTAAATCAGAATACAGATAGAAATTTTAAACAGATTTAGTGTCACTGAATTGTGCACAGTTTATATGCCATGCAGGATGTAACAGGAATACCTCACCGCTTGGTTTATGCACATGTATTACACATTGACACAAACACACCTGCATATACAAACCCACACAAAGAGTTTCCCAGCCCTGTATCCCTACAATCCAATCTGCTTGCTTTGTCATGCTGTTCCCACTAGTACAGTAGGGGAAAATCTGATCTAGCCACCCACGGGTCCCATATAACAGAGTTGATATGAGCTGCTGAGGCACATAAACATTGTTTTGGTCCCATTTGATACAGTCCTTTTCCCACCATCATAAAGCCCACTGGGGAGGACAGAGGGGGCTAGTCTAGGGAGCCTGGTCCCAGACCTAGTGATCCCCATCAACCTGCTAACAAGATACAAGACTTTCTGTTATAGGCACTTCTAAAAGCAATTCTGAAAGCAACTGTTTCTTATAACTGATGGAAATCAGGATATGGATCGAGGATCTAGACCTGAATCTATATCTTTATCTGGAAGTTTTCTAGAAACCACATAGTATTAGGTAAATTGTTGCATTATAAATAATGCAGAATGTAACAAGTCTATTAGAACATAATAATGTAACAAGTTTATTAATACATAATACTTTAAAGCCAACACAGGGTGTGACTACTCCTAGCTGCTAGACCTCACTCTTCATGCTGGCAAATGAGAGAGTGAAGCCTGTGACACTGTGATGAAAGCCATGGTGTCTGCCATTGACAAAACAGTTGAAACAGTCAACCCAGTGTCCTGTGGTGTCGATGGACATCGCACTGGATTTGCAAACTGCTCCTTCGTGAGCCTAATCCAACTGGTACTCATCAAACAGCATGCAGTTCAGCTCCAGTGTAGGTGGAGTGGGCCGTTCTCCACTGTTCCCAGAACACCAAGCTCTTGCTCGGCTCCATCTTTAAGAGCCGCCATCTGTTTGAGCTGAGCTGGGCTTGAGTCATAGTGCACCGTACAAAGCGGCTCCCACAGCTCTGATATCTCCCCAACACAATTTCACATGGCTTGCTCGTTCCACTGGCGGGGAGTCGGGGAATTTTACAGCTCTGGTTTGTTTCAGATTTACTGTTGCCCAATCCACGTGGTTTCCCAGTGAAGACAGAGTTGAACAGCAGTATTAGACATGTTACGTGTCAAAGCCAAATAGGCAGGAAGTCTTGGTCAAATGGTTATGTGATCCTGAAACACAAAGTCATCATGGACAGCCCATGAGAATAGTATCCATACTGCATTTTTTACAGGTTCTAAACTTAATATAGGAATTAGAAATTGGTATGATCTGTAGATTCTACTAGGTTTCGGCTGGCCACAAGAGCCTGGTGTGGGTGGGGAACGCTCCGAGAGACTGGGTGTGCATGGGTGGGTGTATGTTACACAATTCTCCGACTATGCATGCCGATGCCACACAGAAGCCTGTAAAAGTGTACGAGTGTGTTTTAAGAGAGATTTGTATCCATGCTCCCCACATGTGTCCATTCCACATCAAAGTAACCCCCTACAATCAAGAGCTGGGTGGTCTTTTCCAGGCTAAGAATGGTGAACACACAGGTAACCAGATGACTGAGCTCAGCCTATGTGGCTCGACAGGCTACCCTACACAAACACACTTACAGGACTGAACCATTTACATAAGCAACTTTACAGCCACAAGACTTAGTAGCAAGACTAAGTACCTCCAGAGAAGCTTTGCTATGAAAAATGGATGATCCACGGAGCAACAGTGCATAAATCCACTGTGTGCTACTATAGTGTGCCTTTGGAGTCTTCAGGGTTGATTTACTCTACAAAGTCTGTCTGCCTTCCCCCTCCACCCATTCTGCTTCACTGTCTCAATCACTCATTCATCTTCTCAGTTTCCCTGCTCGATCCCCACTCTTCATCCCATATCTCCCTTCTATCTCACAGTCATTCTCATATTCTTGTCCTCCCCTTACCTCCCTCCCAACATACAAAGCTGCCCCTCTCTTCTTCTCTACTGCACTTTTTCGGCTCTCTTTCTGTACATCAGTTTGGCTGGAGAGGCCAAAGAAAGGCCAAGTTTTCACAGCCAGTCACAGTCTCACCCTCCCTCTGACCAAACGCCACATAAATCAGCATCCCAGCATGCAACTGGCACAAAGCTGGAATGTCCTGCTTTAATGTGTCCTTCACGTCCTCTACAAGAACCCACTGTGTCCTTTGCAAACACACATACAGAGACGAATGAACACGTACTGTATAATTTGATGAGAGATGACCAAGTATTTGATTCGGTTCAATCTCTATAGGGACAGACTTTGCACTACAGTGCAAATGATCTCCGTGAGGAAATCCTGAGACGACAAAGTCAAAATCAAGGTTGCAAAGTAGGGGCATGTCTATATTTTCTAAGACAATACAGGATGCATGGGGCTTGAATGTGCACACAATCATTGATAAGCCAACTGAAAGCATTGTCTACTCTGGTTCCTTGCCCTCCTCCTCGTCTCCATAAGTCCCAAGCTTGCCGTTTTCATGTCCGACAAATCCAAGATCTTAAACATGAGTTATGCTTTCCATCCGTCAATGCTGGTCATCCGAGGAATGCCAGTACACGGTCTGCTCAACATCTGGGGGATTGGATGAGTAAAATTGGGAGCATTTCCGATGACCTGGCCCTGGCATGGAAGATCGGATTTACAGGGAAAAGAGCAGATGAGGTGAGACATGAAGTGGGTTGGCTCATCAGATATGAGGGCTTCTCTCCTCTCAGTTCGGCTAATTTAAAAGCCAAAATAAATAACAGAACAGGCCCAAGGTCAAAGACAGATAGGAAAGATTGCCTTGGGATTGTCAGTCTCCCTCTCGCTTTCACTCTATATGTCTCTCACTCTAACCTGGACTGCTGTGTTTGGTATTACACTTTGTTCTCCTTTTCAGCACATTTATCTGTGTTTGTAAAGCATTCATTCCTGGGCTTCTGCTTTATATCTAGTAAGGGAATAGAGGAAGAGAATGGAGAAATAGAGAGACAGTGAAATAGAGAAAAAAGAGAGAGTCAGGGAGATGTCAACATGTACACAGATGCACTACAGCTGGGATCTACATACTAGGCCAACAACTAAGACTGCAATCAGGGCAGCAAATGCAGTAGGGCACTGAGAACGGCGCACACACATACTCACATACTCACAAAAGCCTGTGGTATCTGATTACAGGGATGGAAAAGGGAGGGTCATGGCAGCATGGCAGTCTTGGGATAAAACGTTTGGCCGAAGCGGTGGCTACATAGCTGGTTGGTAGAGTCATAATGTGAATGTGCTTCAACGTGACTACCACAGCCACTCAGCCCGACTCCCATTTTTACCCGTCACACTCAGAGGCGCTAGCTCGGACCGGAAACCATTTCTTTAATTCGCTCACCCTGGGCATAGAACGTTGCACACACAGACCAACACTAGCTCCAATAAAGCTTTTCCAGATGAGTTCTCACGTCACTGGCACCATTTTATCTAAAATGGAAACTCTTTATTCCTCCACAGCCATTAACCATCAGCTTGTGATGGCGTGTTCTGGCGAAACTCGTAGATTACCGTCTTTTTTCCCTATAACTGTATATATGGAGCTTGAGTTGCTATAAACCATGTCAGCACAGCTGTGGTGGGTAATGTGTGGGAGGTAGGGGTGAGTGCATGTGTGGATTTGGGGATTCTTTATGGATTACGGGGGATAGTGAGAGAGTGAGAGAGTATGTGTGTGTGTGAGAAAGATAGCGAATTATCACTATTATTATTGATATGTCAAACTATGTTATTTTTGCCTTTTCTTGACTATGGTAGTACTGTATCCGCTCATATTTGCATTTGCTCTCACTGTGAATATGAATGCCAATAAAGTATGCTGAACTTGATAAGCAGTCCGTCACACAGTTAAAATATAGAGAATTGTTTCTCTCTCTCTCTAACTGTGTGTGTATGTGTGGTGTGTGTGAAGAGGCATACCAAGGCAACATTAAGGAAGGAAGCACATGGCAAAAAAAAGGACATAAAATGAAATAAAATAAAACCAATGATAATAAAATAGAAATAAATAAAATAGAGCTAAAGTGCTCAGAGGAGTCTCCAATGAAGTTCTGACATTGAAAAAAACATTTAAACTAAATCTTGTCTTCCAAGCATGACTTCAAACCTTGAACACCTCCTCATGTCAGTCATATTAGCCCACACCAGAGTAAACCTTCCGGCTTCAAATCAAGAGCTTCTCTGGATAAAGCTGACTATGTTAATCAGAGTCACACTTCAGAATATAACCAGCAAAAAAAAACATTAATGTCAAATGCCAACAGCTATGCAGCAGTCAAATGACCAACACACACATTAAAGCGCGACTGTGAGGAGGGATTGTGATCTTCTCAGTCATCTCTGACACAGTGCGAGCTCTTCATAGATAAGTGTGTGTCAGAAATCGATACTGATATGTAAGATCAGTTATACAATAAACATCCATCTTTGTTCATTTTTTATATTTAATTAGAAAACTGGTTGATCAATTGAAAGAAAATAAAGGATGTAGTAATTTACATGCATTTATTCCGAGCCTTTTTCACAGCAACACATGGGTCATTTGGACAAAAATCTAGGAAAGGCAGGTTTATGTTTGGCAACCAAAATGAACCAGTATAAAGTATTATCCATATAAAATCCATATAAAAAAAGGAAAGGAAATGAAACAAAGATATTGAACAGAGACCTAAATCCACTCACTCAAACAGCCAAACAGTATTACGACAGCGAGGCAAAAATCTAGTGTAACCGCTAGTTAATATGGATGAACTGTGCAAGCAAAGTGCCTCCGAGACTGTACAAGATTATATGCATTTATATAATCAACCAAAAAGAGCACATCCCCACCCACTTGGTTTCTATTGGCTCACAAGTCAGAAGCTCATGAATTCCCAGTTCAAAGTTCACCTAGATAAAGGTGAATTTTATTCATGTGTGGTATGATTGCTGCTTTAAAATGGGAGAAAAGCCAAGTTTTCTCCAGTATCGCTAATATCATGAATGCTACGGCTCTTATTTACTGGCACCTCTTAGCTTACGATGTATTTTAGCCATGTTATACAAGTGTATATGCATTCTCTCCAAGCTACGTTAACAATGTGCTGTTAAGGGTAGTAAAACTGCCGCATGAAATTGCTTCACTTCAGCAAACACATTTCAGCCTGAATAACTGTGTTCACATTTCATTTAAAAGTGCAAATACGTGTGGTTAATACAAGGTGCATGAAACATCAAGGTGTCACTGGGGCAAGTGTGTCTGACTCCTCATGTCTTCTCAGCTCTCCCCAGGACCTAATGGTGCTGTCACATCAACATGAGCTTCACTGGAGGAAAAGCATCTTATTTTAGCAGTTCACTGCTGTGAGTATTTCCTCTAATCGCAGGATCAAAATCGAAATGGCGCCCCCTACACAGCCGGTGTAACATTGCTCAGTTTTACACATTACTGTTGAGCATACAAGTCCATCAAAACTGATCTGTGATCAGATTTTTGTCTGAGCTTACGACAGCTAACCTTAAGATTTGGGTTTTGACTCACTTGACTGACACAGAGGTTCACATAGAGGTGAAGAATGTAGCACTGACTCGGTGAGAAAGCAGGGGAAGTGTGCGCATTGGCCGAACGAGTCGACGAGTTTCCCATTTTCGCGTCTTAAACGGGGTCAACATTCCTGCTGGATGGATTCAGGCGCGCAGGCAAACAGAAAGAGTCATATGTGTGAGTGTATGTCCACAGACTTGCTTGTGTGAATGCTGCAGTGTTTACATGTGGTGAAAGCTAAGGTATATTTACAGTTAGCACCTAAGTGCACTCTGAGAGAGAAGACCTGACCTCTGTGTGAACTAAGACACAGCAAAAGGAAGACTTCTCTTTCTTTCTCCTCCTCTCTGCTTTGTCGATTTTTTTTCCCTTCTATTCTCATTCTTAGAGAAGCAACGATCCGGAGAAAAGCAACACCATGCAGGCGCCATAACAACAGGTTCAGTGAATTATTCACAGATTAGGGTATAGCCTGCTTAATGACTCATGGCCACACACACAAACATGTGGGTGCACAGACACACACACACACACACACACACACACACACACACACACACACACAAAATGTACCTCTACCAAGCTTTTTGTACAAGAATTTAATAAGGCACTGAAAACAGTGCTTCATCTTCCTCATTCATCCATCCATGCTCCTGTCGGCCTCTCTTTCTTTCTCTCACTACATTTCTCTCTATCACAGTCTCGCTGTCTCTCTCTCTTTCTCCTGTTCCATTGTCACTGTATTATGGCAGTGTGTGGGACACAGAGACCAGGCTGGATTCTATTGAGGCAGTAAAAGGGAGGGGGAGAGGCTGGATGAAAGAGATGAAAGGCAACAAATGAAAGATTTCCTTCCCAGGCTCATAAATCAAAAGACCCGAGAGCAGGACAAGGCCTCCCTCTCTCGCTATCTCTCTTTCTCTCACTCAAACACAGCACCCTAACCACTCTTCTGTCTCTCAGCATACACACCAACCGATCACATTAATAGACATGATCATATGCATACGAACACTGACACAACATTCACCTCCTCACCCTTATATAAACACACACACACACACACACACACACACACACACACACACACACACACACACACACCCTGTGCAGATGGCGTATGCAGGAATTGTGTCCAGACGCACCGGGCAGCAGTGAGCTGGCACAGAGGCAAGCCCATAAAATCAGTCAAGAATTAAAGCGACGCCACGCTTCAAAGCAGCGCATCTTCAAACTGGCCTCTTTTAAAGACTCCACACACACTCACACATGCTATCATATAAAACACACTTACAGTGAGAACTAACAGCCACATGTGTGAGAGGGACAGCTGTCACATACTGATACACTTACGTGTCTGAGCACACACAAGAACAAATGTTCATACAGCTTACAGACACATAATCAAACAGGACTGGGCAGGCATAGTTTCTGCAAGGCCGCCGGTGACTGCACAGCATTTTTTATGGAAGTGTCAACAGTATGAGATTCGAGACACTTCTCCTGTATAAGGAAATCTCTGACAGGATGTTTGACTTGCTATATTTTACTGCAGAAAACAAGCAGGCTAGTCATTCATGGCCTGGTCTCACAAGCCAGACAGCCAGAATGCGCTAAAAACCTAGTACGTCATCACGAAACATGGCCAAAAACAGTGCACTTTCACAGAAAGAGCTAATTTGATAGACAAGGAAGATAACCAACCACAGACCTTTTTCTAGAGCCCAGGAGCATACATGTGAGATTATCTCATTTACTCTAACTCAACTAACTGCTATAAACAAAAGTCTTGAATAACTTTAACAGATAGGTTCCCAAATGGAGCAACAGGAAAGCGTTCACTTTATCGTCTGGACATAATCCAGACAATGTCACAGCCATCTATGGCCAGAAGACCAAGAGAGCAAAACTCTGAGGGCAGTTAGTGCCGACTCCTCCGAGTGTGCTCACTTGCCCCGGGATAGAATTTGAGCAGTAGTTTGAAAAGATGTGGTGGCTGGGTTTACAGGTCTCAGTGGAAGCACACGGTAGCTTTCACCCTCAGGGTTCATATCAGTGAATCTATCTTGTTCCAAAAGCTCAGTACGCCATGTGGGGGTGCGCAATATCACAAAAAATATCACGATACCTGAAAACGGTTTTAACTATACATTTTATTTATCAAAATATATAGGTTTGCTAACAAACTGCCGAATTTAAAAAAAAAAAAAAAGTGAAAACTGAGTTCTAGCTTTTACCAAAAAAATAAATTAATGAATAAAGAATCTGAGGAGAAAACAATCTATACAAAATTTTAACATTTTGCAATTAAAAAAAATTCAGTTACATATTTTAATCCACTTACATTTAATCTAACTCTGCTTCCAATCCCTTTTAATCTAATATCTCAGAAAAGTGTATTGAGAGAAATTTATGAAATTTAGGTTCATAAGTATTTGGATAGGGATACATTTCTTGTCATTTTGTCTCTGTACACAACCACAATGGATCTGAAAGGAATCAAGATGTGATTGAAGTGTAGACTTTCAGCTTTAATTCGTGAAGTGACTTTGTGGCCAAGTGTGGTGACCCATACTCGGAATTTGTGCTCTGCATTTAACCCATCCAAGTGCACNGCTCAAGGGTCTCACCTCAGTCGTGGTATTGAAGGTGGCAGAGAGCGCTGGTCATTCACTCCCCCACCTACAATCCCAATTCAAGGGTTTTAACAAAAATAATGCATTAACCGTTTAGGAATTACAGCCATTTTCACAGACTCAAAAGTAATTGGACAAACTAACATAATTACAAATATAAAGATTATTTTTACTACTTGGATGCAAATCCTTTAGAGTCAATGACTGCCTGAAGTCTGGAACCCATGGACATCACCAAATGCTGAGTTTCCTCCATTGAGATGCTTTGCCAGGCCTTTACTGCAGCCGCTTTCAGTTTCTGCTTGCTTGTGGGTCTTTCTGCCTTCAGTGTTGTTTTCAGTAAGTGAAAAGCATGCTCAATTGCCTCCATGCCTCTCTTCCCATCATTCTGGTGCAGGTTAATCTTGGTTTCATCTGTCCAAAGAATCTTGTTGCAGAACTAGGCAGGCTTTTTTTTTTTTGGTCAAAATTTGATGTTTTCTAGCAGTCTAATCTGGCCTTTCTGTCCTTGAGTGTTACCAGTGGTTGGCATCTTGAGATAAAACCTCTGTATTTACATGTTTTCTTGATTGTAGACTCTGACAATGATACGCCTACCTCCTCGAGAGTGTTCCTGATTGGCTAGATGTAGTGAAGCGTTTTTTTTTCACCCAGGAAAGAATTCAGCATTCATTCACTTTAGCTGTCTTCCGTGTTCTTCCAGGCCTTTTGGTGTTGCTGAGCTTAGAACATACCAAATTATTGATTTGGCCACTACTGAAGTTTCTGCTATCTCTCTGATAGGTCTGTTTGTTTTTTCAGACTAATGACGGCCTCCTTCACTTCACCACATATGGAGAGTTCCCATGAACAGCTACCAAATGCAAATTCAACACTTGGAATCAACTCCAGACCTTTTATCTCCTCAATTTATCATGAAATAACGACGAAACAGGCAACACTTGGCCATTAAACTGCTTATCAGTCAAGTCAAGTCAAGTCAAGTCAGGTCAAGTGGAGTTTATTGTCATTCCAACCATATACAGCCACTTAGTACATAGTGGACCAGGACCAAGGTGCTACATAAGACAAACACAGAACAACACAGAACTACAAGGGACCAAGTGTCCAATTACTTTTGAGCCTGTGAAAATGGAGTGACTATATAAAAATTCCTAAACAATTAATGCGATATTTTTGTTAAACCCCTTTAATTAAAGTCTACATTTCACTTACATGTTGACTACTTCATTTCAAATCCACTAGGGTGGTGTACAGAGGCAAATTCATGACGATTGTGTCAACGTCCAAATACTTAACTGTATCACAATCAACATATTACACATTCGTAGTGTCAGTGTTCAGTAATTTGTTTTCCAACTGAAAACCAATGCACAGTCTAGAGTCTTCAAGATTCTGAAACTTGATCAGAATGGTGCCAGTGACAGTCTCACCTCTACGTGTACACACTTCTGTCTTGCGAAACTATAGTAAACTATGTAAAGACTCCTACATGTCAGGTAAAAACACTGGTCTGGGGTTGGATGTTTGAAATGTTAGATGTTTTAAATGATCACAAGGTGGTTCACTCTAGTGAAATTCTCTAGTCTAATTCTCTCTAGTCTTGCCTACAAGACACCCCATGGTCTAAAACATCCATGAATCATTTCATATTAGACTACAATAATACTTTACACAAGAAAGCATACCTACAGGAAGCAACTTTAGCTAACTCAGTTTGTGTTTTTGTAACTATTCATAAATAATAGTTGATTCGTTGATGATAGTTTACTGGTTTACCAACAGCCAATCCTGGTACAGGAAATGGAAATAACAGCAGCAGGGGTGGGACTTCTGTTTGTGGGATTGCAACCTTTCTTCTCCAACTGTCCAACCTTTCTTCTCCAAACAGTGGCCCACATTTTAGGTGTATATCTCAACCTACTGTATGAATTTCCTAAAAGACTCCAGTCCGTGTGCAGATGAGCCAGTTAATGGGCAAACATGACCCATTAAGCTTGGTATGCTGGTAGAGAGCTGGGACAGGACTCAAAATGTACTACAATGTGCTTAGAGGTGGTCTCATTGCAAAAGATTAGCTGAAGTGTGTGTATAAGACCTTTAAATTCCACTTTGAATTTCATCACACCATCACTCCATTTTTTCAAAAATGTTTCCACTCAGTTTTCATTCTGGCCAGGTCACCCAGCTGGACCTTTAACTTCACCCCCCTCATTAAAATAAAGCAGAGGTTATCCATTCCATCACTGGTCTGGGATCCATTTTAGTAACCTGTAGGTGCTCCATGCTTGTCATCGCTACTCCTGGTACTGAATCCGAGCACAACCTCAGAATGGTTCGCTAACATCATGCTAACATACAATACTCTCTGTCCCAATCTTTGGCTAGATTTGCAGCACTCACAATCTTTTCCCAAACGCTCTTCTATTGCGTGTTGCTGTTGGTTTATTGAAGGATTTGATCATCAGGTCATGATGTAAATCACAGTTGGTGTAAAAGTGGAGGAAAATTCTCCAACGCTGGCAAGTGGGACACGGCGTAACGAGGGATCACAAAATTTGATGGAACATCATAAAGTTTCCCGGAGAGAGCTGCCTTGTGAAAGGAACATTAACATGTTTAGGGTTTTCCGTTTGGGACGTCAAAGAGGGATGAGCTGGTAGGACAATCACAGACCTGACTGTCTTATCTTTGTCCCCCTCCCTTTCTATAATACAGACACACACACAACACACACACACACACAGAAATATGCACAGATTAAGTTACACAAAGCCCTCTGTCTGCCAGAACAGCCAAAGGTTCTCAGTTACACAAGAATGTCACTGAAACATGGTTAAAGGGAAAGAGAGAGCATCACTTGTGTGTATGTAATCATAGCCTGACCTCACTGTAATTAGATGCATCTCAGAGGAAGCATCGCACTGTCTAGAAGCTAACACACACACACACACACTTGCACAAAGACAAACTATATCCACAGTAACAGAGACATATTCTCACACACACACACACACACACACACACACTGTCTATGAACTGTATGCTCTAACTTTAACTTTTCTCCGACCTCTTTATTAATAAGTCACAACACACACAACACATGTGGACAGAATCAACTGCGATGCCAAGCATGCTCGAGAGAAAAAAAAAAGAAGCAGAAAATACTAAATTATTAAAGGCAGAACAGCAGCTCTGTCACTGTACACATAGTGAGAGAGGGAAAAAAAAAAAAACATGGAAAGGACAAGAGAATTTAAGCCTCTGTGCATTGACTTTTTTTTTTTTTTTTTTTTGCCTGAACATCTCTGCGTCTAGGTATCACTTCAAAGCATTCAAAGCTATTAGTCAGACGTTACACTAAACCTCCCCCGTTCCTGTTTCCATCTAATCTCCACTAACCACAAAACACGATAACATCTACAACTAATCCCGCCCCGCTCCACCCACCGTATTCTACAGACGAAACACCTTTACATGCACACCCACACAGCTGACTTTATTCATCTGGCTTGTCACGTGCGCGCGCACACACACACACACACACACACACACACACACACACACACACCCTAAAATGACAGTCAGATTGGTCTATACAGACCTTGACGGTCACAGCTTTGGTCTTTCTCTGCCATGTCTCACCTTCATGTCTCAGTTTTTCCATAGTGTCAGTCCTAATGACTGATTTGACACCAGTTTCCATTTCCACGTCTAAAAAGGAATTCTACAGTAAAATCGAACTCATTTCAGAACTACTTAAGCAATTCATTTTTTTTTTTTTAAAGAGAGATGAGAAATTGAGCAGGGAGTATACACGTTTTATGGAAATGTGCTCCAAAATGACTACGGAAATTCCCATTTTACTTAAATCAAACTAGGTCATGGAGCCTTTTACAATACATTTTTTTAAATTTGTATAGTCATCTAAGTTGCAATGAGACACACCAGAAGAAAGAAACGACCAAAAAAAAAAAAAAAAAAAACTATTTTATAGTGAACAATTAAGAGTTGCTGGCGGCACTGCACAAACAGCTAAATGTTCTTAACATCCAATTAAAAGGTCCATATAATTCACTCCAAGCCAACCTTTTAAACAGCTATTTTTTGCCTTTGTAGTTTTTTTAAACAACAGAAGAAACGGGATTTTAACGGTAACACTTCGACCCATTTACTTCCCACAACATACTTGAGCATGCTTCGTTGGGTTTATTTCTGATGAAATGCATCAATATGACGCCCGTGAATCTGTAGCTAAGCTTACATGCAGCTTTAATCTAAATAATCAAGCTACATATATAAAAACACTTTAAAAAACAAAACTGATTGAAACTGATTGAGCCCAATCCCAAAGAAAATTCTACTGGATCAAAATTGGATGTGTTAAATAAGCTAAATAAGCAGTTAAATGGAGGAATAATCACTGCTGAAGAATGCTCCTCGCATGTGCATCTATTTGGTTCAGATGTAATATGGTGGCTCCGGACCACGAAAAACGGTTACTGAAGACAAATGATTGAATGAATGAATGAATGAATGATCCAAGCAAATAAAGATTTAGCAAGACATGTAAGCAGTTCAGGAATCTGCTATAACAACGAATTCGTCGACTTTCATTTGCAAGTAAACACATGAACGAGACACGAAACACATTCCGAATAAAAAGTACTAAAAACGTGTATCTGTCATCTGCCGTGTAATTGTCAACTACAATGTCTCAGTTCTGTTTATAGACGATAATGGCTTTGGTTCCGGCTCCGGCATCGGCACTGTGTCGGTGGAAAATTGGTACCTGAGAACCATAAATCCAGCCCTCCCTCCTTTCTCCAGCCGTTAGCCTCCTCCCTCCATCACTCCTGCCCCGCAGCAGGGGATTAACTCCTGGGCCTCTGCTGTCTCTTTAATACTGGATAGATTTTATACAACACTAATCCCTCTCTGCTACCCTCACCCCACTGCCTGCTCCCTAAGCGATGTGCTATGCATGGGCACAATTTCTCATGGCAAACTGCTTCCATTTGCACTGAAAATGTTAGGGCAGAAACCACTTGCTCACATTTTGAGTTTTCGGTGTAGATGTAACATAACAAATAAACACTTGATGGAAAGAAAGATTTTGTGACCTTGGCACTGTGTTAGCGTAGTGTTTTTTTTTTTTCTGCAGACAGTGAGAGCAGTGACAATGAGAGAACACGGTCATTCACATTCACAAACAGAAGAAGACAGACAGAGAGAGAGAGAGAGAGAGAGAGAGAGAGAGAGAGAAGGACAGGAAGCAGTGTAGCCTAGTGGTCAAAGCAGGAAAGGAGGAAGGAGGCAAGGAATACAAATTCTGGGGTACAAATTTGAGATAAACACATACATGTGCAATGATAATGCAATAAATAGCAGAGCAATTCTCACTAAACAAGATCAAGCAGGAGCGGGAAAAGCCATTTGTTTTAATCAGTGTCAGAGGAAGAGGAGCAGAATTTGTACAATGCACCACACACACACACACACACACACGCACGCACGCACGCACACTTCATGCGCAACAAGTCCCCGTGCATTTGAGACACGAGCTGACTGTGTGCCACATCCCTGGAGACTGATTAAAATGGAATTTCTGATGCTAATCTTTGTTTTTGCACAAAAAACCCAACATGTCCTCGAGAGGCACGCCACATGTATATTTAATGGTGGTGCTCAGCGTGTGTTTAGCAGCGTTGGACAATGCCGCTCTGATGACTCGGACAGGGGAGCAACACATTACTTAAATCTGGGTGCAATTGGGTGAGAGAGAGAGAGAGAGAGAGAGAGAGAGAGAGAGAGAGAGAGAGGATGGAAAACAATAAGCTTTCCAGTTTTTTTTGTTCTATCTAAAGCATGAAGTTATTTATTCATTCATTTTCAGTAAGCGCTTTATCCTGATCAGGGTTGCGGCGGATCTGGAGCCCATCCCAGGAACACTGGGCACAAGGCGGGGGAATTCACTCTGAGAAGGGACACTGGCCCATCACAGGGCAAAATGCAAACACACATTCATACCTAGGGGAAATCAAGCATCTTTAATACACCTACAGGCATGTTTTTGGACAGTATGAGGAAACCAGAGAACCTGGAGGAAATCCACAGAGAAACAGGGAGAACATGCAAAACTCCACACAGAATGTAACCTGAGCTCAGGACTGAACCAAGAGCCCTGGAGCTGTGAGGCGGCAATGCTACCCACTGCACCATTGTGCTGTCCATACTAAGTCATTATTATTGTTATTGATATGATTGTTGTTATTGTTGTTGTTATAACGTTTAAAGTTGCTGGGGTGTGCTGGGACCTGAGAAAGCCCCCCGGGGTAGCAGGGCAGTCAGTCGGGCAGATGAAAGGAATCAGCGCTGCACCTGTTAGGCCCCAGAGGCTGTAGCCACGACGGGGGTGAGGAGGTGAGGAGGTGAGGAGGTTTCAAGTGTTAACGCTCCCCCATCATCATCACACAATCTCCACAAGTTCCCTAGAGAGACAATCGGGTCTGTGTCTGCACGCCTCCCCACCTGCTCTCACAATCCGTCCTCTCCACAACGGCCCTCTCTGAGAATCCAATAATAGAACTGAAATTAAAAACACATAATCTGGCTTTTGTGCATCCGACATTAATAATGACCAACAGATGTCATGTGCGATGTAGCAGGAGGCACACAGGTAGCCTGATGGGAAGCCGTGAGACATAAGAGGAAGACAGACAGACAGAAAGACAGACAGGCAGAGCCTTTTATTTTAAAACCATTGCGAATCAAAACTCAAGGGTGTTAAGGCAAGATGGCTTTTCAAATAATGCATCACACAAAAGGAAACGACCAGATCTGTGCACGCCCGAACATCGCCAATTGAAAACTCGATTCCCAGAATCCCTCAGTGACACAAGTGCCTCTCTGAAACTCATTTCATTTGAAAAATCTCCAGTCTGCTGGTAGAGCATATATAACTATCTACAACTACCCATGATTCCACCAGAGATTTGACAAAGGCAACGATTTCACCAAATACCTTCTGTTTTTACATTGATAGCATTTAAGGATTGCTAATGTGTCCCGTCCTGGAAAGAAGGTATACTCTGATTTTGCTGTGTCTGTTCGTATTTACAGCCCAGTATAAATTATGCATGGAATGAGACACTTGCTGTTATAGGAAAATAATCAATGACACGGTGGTGCAGTGCAACCCAATGCAAAGCAAAGTCAATTATTTTCCTACAACAGCACATCCTGAAGGGTTTTATTCCTCTTATACCACAGCAGCTTGGCAACACTTAAAATGGTAGTTTTTAAAGGTAGTTTTTAATCAGTTACCCCGAATGAATGGAATATCCTCAAGCCAAGGTATATAACGTTATCATGTACGTTATATCAGCTATAAACAAACAGTCACTCCATCATAATCCTTTTTTTTCCCTCTCCGAAGTTAATTAGACAAAAAAAAAAAGCAAATTGTGAAGTTACTGAGAAACCAGAAAGGTCAAAGCGCTCCATCCTGAAAATGTAAACTTACAGCTGTTACAAAGTGCTGACAAGGAGGCTCCCTCCAAAAATGCTAAATAAACACGTCCTCACAGAAAACGCGGCCATATCAATGAACGCACGCATTTCCACAAAGTCCCTGTGTAAACGGTTGCTATAGAAACAGCAATGCATTAATGCATTACAGGCTAAAAACCTCGAAATCATCACTACTCTCCAAGCCGCGCTGTTACAGAAAATTAATCAACACTTCCTGACCAAGCAGACTCAAGAATTCTGTGGAGCGATGAACAAAAATTCATTTTAAACAAGCGAGTATAAAAAGGAAATCTCAAAAAAAAAAAAGTGAGCAAAAGTATTCAGGAGCACTTGTAGCAGAAAGGATATGGTGGTGAAACCTGCTCTGTTAAAGACAACCTGACATTAAAAAGATCTTTTTTCACCTTGTTCGCTCATGTGATGTTGAACACAATCCATGAGTATCAATCACAAAAAAAAAAAAAAATATATTTTTCCTTAAAAAGCTTCTATGAAAATGTAACGATGTTGCCCCGCCTCAAAACGTCGTCTGATTTTTGCATCACGAATATATGAAGCAAATGATTATTGGCAGCTGAACACCGGTTCAACCTCTGCTATAGATCTCCAGAAGACTCGTGTAGAAATGATTCAAACACACCATACAGGTTGTGTAAGTCAGTTTCCGTCAGTTGTTCCATATAAAGAGTAATCCTGAAGTCAGACACATGTCTTTCTGGGTTTTTATACTGAAGGCTCCAAATTTCAAAAGAGTGAAAGTGAATATTTCAATATCACAGAATATACTGTATACGCAATCGGTTGCTCTTGCAATGCAATAAAGGACATGAGGGAATGAATTTGCTTATGTCAGCAAGAAGCATTTTCACTCAATCAACTGATATCTTGCATTCTGAGGAACAGCGCTGGAAAGACAATTCGGGTTGGAGTTGCGCAAGCTTGCTGGCTTGTTGGTAAGATAAGACGTTTAATGGTAGTCCTTTATATTGCCTGTGTTAAACAGAGACAACTACACGGCAGAGCCTTGCACATGTTGGCTGCGCTCTGTCGGGAAATGTTCCTTTAGATTGGACTTGCTTACAATGATTCAGCTTCGACACACCCAGGGGGCAATGACTCTTCTTACACGTCAGACTATACTCCAATTCCTTAGATTTCTTAATGTATGTTAAATATATGCTATAAGCGGGAAAAAACATAAATGTATGTTATAGTGAGAATCCTGTCAAAATATTTTTGAATTATACAAATTATATCGAGACATGTTTTGAAGATTATATGTAATTATCTTTCTTATTTCTTTTGTACAGAGCGCCACTTATATAATGTCTTACAAAATGTATATATACATATTTTTATTGGTTTACTCGCAGCTTTTTTCATTGTGTCTTCGCAAGAGAGTGAGGATCGTGGGTTATTTTCAGTTTTTCGCATATTCTAGAAAGGCATGTACAGGAACTTTGGTTCAGAAATGTATATAATACATGTATGTAATACGTCAGGTCTTTTAGCTATTACAGTCACTACGACAAGGATGAATGAATGAATGAATGAAGGAAGGAATCAAGGAAGGAAGGAAGGAAGGAAGGAAGGAAGGAAGGAAGGAAGGAGAGAGAAAGGAAGAATCCACTTCACCTGCTTCCAAGTTCTCTAAATATCTCTTTGTTCTGGTTGCCTTGGCATCCCTCTCTCTCCCTCTCCCTCTCTCTTCCTATGCTGAATGGCGCTTACTCAGCTAAAGTGTAAAAATAGACAGTGGCGTTTTGAAATGAAAGACTGGTAACGCAATACAGGGAGGTGTTGCCCGGCCTGCTCGTCTCCTTTGTGTTTGACCTGCCTGGCCCGCAGTGTGAGAAGGGTGAGGCACGCTGCTACACTGCAGGGCACTTGGCACTCTCTTGCGCACACATATGTATCAACGGCTCCCACACACCTCAGACAGCCTCTCACCCCCCAGTGATGCCGTGCACTGCTGACAATACCAACAAATAAACCTTGACCCTAAGAGGTTCCACCAACCTAGCAGGTACACAGACACACAGACGTCCACGCCATCTCTGAGCGGATTCCTGCACGTTGAACAAACACGGGTTGCTTAAGATTTTGGACCACCAGCATGAATACACACGCAAACCTGTGTGTAGAGAAACAAGTTTCTAAGATGCTACGCTAGGTACTACAAGAGGGTCTTCAATAACCATTTGCAAACACGGACACTAGCAACATTATCCAACTGTCATGACTGCTCATCAGATTATTTGTATTCTGCTTTTCAAATGTCCCTGCCAGCCCAGACCTCGTGCCATACACGCAAAGTGTGAACATGTTTTTTTGTTGTTGTTGTTTTTTCCCCCCAAATGGCACAAATGTGCAGAACAAATGGTAGGAATGAGCATGCACTGCACGAAATGTCACTCAAAAGACTCACAGCACTGTCATATGAAAGATGAAACAGAAAACCTAGGTTTAAATTTATAATAGGGTTTTAAAAAAGATCCCTACATTTAAGGATTAAAAAAAAAAAAACCCGTGTGGCGTGCTGCTGTAGGAAACCAGTCTCTAACCTACCACACCAAAGCTGATTATTTTCCAATAACAGCACATCACGAGGTTTAAGCTTTAATCCCTCTTATATCACAGCAACTTGCCAACGCTAACACTTTTTTGTTTATTAAAGAATCACATACTTTTCATACATTATTAATTGCATACTTTTCATACATTATTCATTTATAATTACGTTTAATGTTGTGGAACGTCTGCCAATTAAGTTAGTTTATGTTACTTACGTTATTACAATTATAACCAGTCATTTCCTCACCAGCCTCTCTTATAAGACGAAATAGTTAGCTTATCATTATTAAGAAACCGCAAATCCCTCAGCCCTGAAGACTTTTGCATGTCTGAACCCTTAGAGTCACAGCTTTACCTCGGACTGTTACAACGCACTGACACTGGAGACTCCTTCCAAAAACAGACATCTCCTTACACCTATACAGCATGTCCCAAAAGCCTCCATACATAGGGAAAATGAACACTTTTTAGCAAAACTTTAACAACAAAACATCCTCTACATGATTGCCATTTCTTTGTAAACACACACGGAGTCGTCTCTCTCACTCACGATGAACTAGTGTTAAGGCATCTGGTTTAATGCGTGTAACTGCATGTCCATCGCAACCTAGCGACAGCTTCCTGATCCAGCCACGAGAATGATTTCAATACATTCTTCTTTTGTCAAAGGCATTCTTAAAGGCTATCTGAAAAAAATATATATCATATAAACTAAGTAAGAAACATTTTGGAAGACGTTTTGCTAAAAAGTCTTAATTTCCCCTATGTATGGAGACTTTTGGGACACCCTGTAGAAATGATAATGCAGTAGAACGAGAACGAGAAGGAATCAACACCTTCTAACCAATCAGATTCGAGAATTCAACAGTGCTGTGGTAAAACAGAGTTAACTGTGGGTTCCTCCCTCCGAATCTGAGAAAGAACACCAGGAAAGTCTTGGAAAATCAGAAGGAGGTGTTAAGAAGTAAAAGCGGGATGAGGTCAGAGGATGGGCTGTGTGGCGGCAGTGAGCTGGTGACAAAAGTCTTCTCTGTGGACCAAAAAAACCAAGCAAGAAGGACTAGCACCACAATAAATGGGGCGACAGAAATCTGAAACAGATATACCATTTATGTTATGCTGTGAATAATGACCTCTCAAAATTTTTTTATGTGAAATGTTTAGAATATTAAAATATCCCAGAAGGTCTTTTAAGCTGAGAAGGCAACACTGTAAGGAATAAATGTACCAGGCAAAAACAAGGCAAAACAGAATTTCAACGCTGCTTTGATAACCTCCTGAAAGCTAAGAGTGATCCTCTAAACAAATCCACCAACGGTTTCCTGCAGTCAATTGCACTGTTGCTGGACATGCAGGGTATTTTTAGAGGATGACGTTCAGTGACGTTGGTATGGCGTATACTGTGATAAACATACAACCCAATATTACGTTTTTATTTGTACATCATACATCTATCAGTCATCTCACTTTTGTTCTCGGGCCTCAAACTCGATTCCCTGGCGTGCTTGTTCACCAGGCTAAATCTGAAAATACTCGCTGATTAGCGATGCCAGAAGCCTGATCCTGAGCGTTTTGTGAGAAGAGAACCCTGATGGCAGATGCACACCACCATCTACTACCTCAGTGTCCTCAAAAATACTAATGTTGCTAACAACCAAAGAAAATAAGGAGAAGGTTGCTAGCTTTGCTAGCTTTCATTTGTTGTTAGCTACATTAGCAATTGAGGCAAAGTATCGCTTTGAAGATTGTTTAGAAGCGACAGAGGTGTCACGCTGCACATTTTATAGCACTTCAATGCTACGACGGCCAACAAACTCCTTCCCTAACTGAGCCGGAGTCACAACCGGTCGTAAACAGAACACACACTTTCCAAACACCTGTGTTTGTCTTTGAAGAGCAGCTTTTGCATACCACTTTCCTCTAGGGACCTCGCTGCAATCAGCCATTCAATAAAACGAGCACGGTAAAGGTATTTATTCCACTGACAACAAAACAGTCATAATAATTTTGAGGGAAGCAGACGGCACACAAGGCTGCTCGGATATCCAGGCAGGATACAGAATCCAGGGAAGTGATGGGGACATCTTACCTCAGACACACTAAAAGAGGATGGAGGGTGTGTGTTTTTTATCTTTAAACAACACGCCATAAAAACACACACGCACAAAGCTGCAACAATGGCCCTGAGGTAGGGGGAGATGGCAGGAAATGGCTCTGGCTTTGCTAATAATGATGCAGACTTCCCTGATGAAAGGTGTGTGCATGCGTGTCTGGTAGATCAGGAGGAACAAGATCGCGTACACAGGTCCTCTAATGACGCAAACCTATTAGCAGCCGTGTACCACTATTAGGTGCAGCACAGCGCATAATTTAAGGGAAAACCTCCGATCAATAATCATAACTTCAGCCTGCTAAGTAGGTTGTAATCTATAATTGAGGCTTGTTGAAACAAAGAGCCGCGCACTTGTGACAGTTTTTTGGTTGAGACATCCGTGAGAATGAAGCAGAAGCGTCATTTCAAAATCATAAAAGAAAGTTTTCGGTGCTCATTAACGTGCAGATTCCTCTGTTAAAACGTGCCTGTGTACATGTATATATGAGCACAAAGGCACCTGCACCGCCCACCCACCCCCCAGGCGGCATCCCTCACATGGATGAAATGTCAGATGGCATGCTGCTGCAGGTAGATAATGGCTATTATATGCAGCCTGATATTTATGAGGAACTGTCAGGGAATCTCAGCAAGCCGTCGCTCCATCTGCAAGCAGCCCAGCCTGCTGGGCGAGGCATGTTTCACCGAGAGGAACGACAGAAATACCGCAGCTGGGAGAAGTGAAAGCTAGCCGCTTCCCCCAGAAACAAGCTGCTATTTCATAATTCTATGAGGCGATGGCGGCGTGGTGAAGACATGAGCTGGCTGCTGCCAGAGAAGCCTCTGTCTTTGCAACTTTGATATTTAGGGAATTGGGGTTTCTACATCCAATCCTGAAATATGTAGCGTCTTTTTTTTTTTTTTTTTTTAAAGGATTTATCTGAACCAGTGGGTGTGTTGCGTTAACCTCCTGGAATGAGATGGATTGGGACAGAAGCACTTCAGTCAGCAAATAAGCAAGAGGAAAGAGGAAAAAAAACAAAAACAACAACAACCACCACTACCACGAGTACCACCAATGGCCAGCATTTAGAAAACAACTTCTCTAAGTGATCACACGGTTTACATGACTTGATGATTTGGATGTCTGTAAATCCAAAGTCAGCTTTGGTTTAAATTCTGCATTTGCCATTCAATTATATATAAGCTACAGGGCATGGTGCATATAATTTAAAATGATTGTGCCATTTTATCTACAGACTCCAGCGCATTGGTTTTGAAGAGAAAATTAAAAGGCCAACGTGGAAAATCTGAGCTTTAATTTGACATCTGTAGTAGATAAACCATAGAGGAATCACAGCCTGTTTTTTTTTTTTGTTTTTTTTTTGGTTATTGTTGCTGTTGTTTTTACAGTGTATTCATTTTAGGTCGCCAAAATTGGAAAATTGGCTACTCGGATTTTATTTGGCATAACTGATTCATACGCAAGAGCTCAACTCTAGCTTTGATTCTAGATGTGGTGTTTTTCCACTGGAGTCTGTTGCTAGTGTGTCGCAACATGAGGATCAAAGACAGTGTCAGTGCAAATCATCAAGTCATGAATAATAACGCTGAAACAGATCAGAAGCACCAGCAACAGTATGAGGATAGATCAGGAGAAGAAGCCTCCAGCCTGAGAGTTCAACAGCAAAATCCTACAGATGAGATAAAACTGTACTACACTGGTATGTACCAAAGGAGAAAGAAAAATCGTTCATTCGAGCAGGAGTAGAGTGAAAACTAGGGACATTCCAGGCCTTGTGGAACAGCGGAGATACCCAGGTATCAGAGATCTGCTGATGTCACAAATTTCTGATTCAAAAAAGGATCATTACAACATTACGATATTTATTTAAGCTTATGGTTATACAGCCAACATATTCTGATCCCCAGTTTATATATTTAAAAAAACAGGTTTATCAATAATCCCCTTGAAATAATGCTGACATTCCACAATTCAACCTCGCTGTCATTTTTTCCCCCCCATTTCAGATCCAATGTGCTGGAGAACACATCTGCATCAGCAAAATCTGTAACGCTGACCGATAACTTACGGCCTGTACTGTAGAGCCATGGCCATTTTTTTTCATCCTGAAGAACAATACCTCATCTATTTCACTCTATGAGCTCAGACGACATGTGAAGTAATGTGTGTGTGTGTGTGTGTGTGTGTGTGTGTGTGTGTGGTGGCATGGGCCATGAGAGACCTACAAGAGACACAACACATCCTCTTAGTGACGCACCTGTACCCTTTAGCTAGCATTAGCCTAAATGCTCTCCGTCGCAACATCTGGAAGAACAAAGACAAGCAGCTAAATCTATAAATATCCCTGTGTGTGTGTGTGTGTGTGTGTGTGTGTGTGTGTGTGTGTGTGCCTGTTTCCCATGCATCTGATGCTAAAGATGAGATTTTTTTTATACAAAACACACACATAAATAGTGAAATGTGAAGGTTTGCTTGTAAATTTGTGCATGGATAATAATAATAATAATAATAATAATATGGAAATAACATTAAAAATGTAGCAATGCAATTATGAGTCTGCATTAATCATGCATGTAATCGATATGCTTGGCACGTCACATTGATAATGTGATGATGGCTCTAGGTTAATTAACGAATATCTTACAGCCATTTCAGCAAAAAAAAAAAAAAAAAAAAATTAGCTATTTTTATTTATGTATATTTATTATATACATCAATTTCAGCAGCGTGCTGAAACAGTCACAGTGACCTGTAGCATATAGTGAGCTGTTTCACCATCGCTACTATTTGGTATTTAGTTTGCATCTTTGACTTATCTCAAATTAAACAAGTTATAAAAATTTTAATGGAAAATAAAAAAACAATGCTCGTGAATGAATTGAGAAAGAATAAATCAATTATAATAGACTACCTGCTCTCTTTACAAAGGGTCATATAACCATAAAAACTATTTCCATTTCCTGAATGGAATACAACACATTAACACGACCGATAATCACATTCAAACTGTATCTGTTTGAAATGTAAAAATGAGTCTTTACATTTCGCCCGTCATAAGCTATTTATTTATTTCAGTGGCCCACTACGTTCACAACAATGGGATATGCACCAGCAAATCAGTTTACCCTCCTTCACTCAGAAGCAGTCATTCCTCCTTAAGTGTCAGATGATTGCAAGATGTACTGGAAGTATACGCTAAGGCTGAACATCTGACGGACTCCACAGCAGCTTCAAAACATTCTCTCCCAACATGTCTACTCATCAGTATTTTTATACAATACTTTTATACGTATATACTGTACTCGATATGCAAAAGAGGCTTTCAGTTATTGCAGGCCTGAAGTGATGACCCTGATGCATTCTCCTGGACATGCACACGTCCATCAGCGTATATCTTTCCCTAACACACACTGTGCCAACAGGACATTTTATAAAATGATTTATAATATATATACATACACACACATTATATAAATATATATACACACACACACACACATAATATATATATATATATATATATATATATATATATATAATACAATAAATAAATAATCAATCAATCTTCAAGTCTATTACTAATTATTAATATTATACACATTATATTATTAAATTAATTTAAGTGTGTGTGTGTGTGTGTGTGTGTGTGTGTATATATATATATATCAGTCTCTCTCTATATTTTTTTATTGTAAATTGTGTAATTTTTTAAATGTTTTAATTCAATTTAATTAGGTACATATCTGTGTATATATATAAATATATAAACATATGTTTAAATGAAGTCCTACATTTTTAAGTTTCCTGTTTTTTCAAACTATATAATTTATTAAAACTTTTCTCTGAATTGTCTACATTTTTTTTTTTTTTACTGACCCACACTGACCAAACACACAGCATACTCCTGACCTGCATGCCTTTCCTGCTTACACACTACACAAAGCCATGTGTAAATGATGCTCCAGCTCCTGGATTCTCCTAGCTTAGGATTTTGATCATACTCGCATGAACTGATGAGCTGGAGAAGGCAGGAGGCTCGTCACTAGCATGGCCTCATCTGAGTAATGCATGCTCTAAGGTAGCTGTACGAGCGGAAGGGAACAGACCTGAGTGTGTGGCCATGGGCAGATGAGATGGGTAATATTTCCCAGGCGGGAAGGCAGCGGCGTGCTGCACGGAGCTGTGGCCGCTCGACGTGATCCGCGAGGCGGCGCGGTGAACCAAAGCGCCCCGCTCGGACAGGAGGTGCGCCGGAGCGCCGAAATCCCGGCTCTCCATAACCGCTGCGTAGCGCCGTATAATCCCTAATACTCCGGCGGCGTAGAGCACAGCGATCAGACCAGAGCCATATATTTATAATCCGTGTCGCTGGGCGTCGGTGTCGCTTTCAGAGGAAGTCTCGCCTCTCCGACTGGCGGCGCGGCTCCCGATCATGTTTTCTGCAAAAAAAAAAAAAAAAAAAAAAAAAACAAGGAGAAAAAGACACGTTTGACTGGCGTGTAAATATATTCACTGAGAATCCGCTCATGTACTGGCTGCAAGACTGCACTCTGAACCTGTGGAAATATTTCATATGTTTCATATATATATATATATATATATATATATATATATATATATATATATATATTATAGATAAATAGATGTTCAGCTGCAATACAAAAGGCCAATAACAACGCAGGGATTAATGAGTGAAAAATGAGACAAAACATGGTGGAGCAATGATGATTTTGCAAACACACACACACACACACACACACACACACAGGACAATATGCAAAGGCGGTTCAACGCATCCTGGGCTATTCTGTGATCTCTGTATTTGAATGTTCATTGTTATTTAAAACACAAAAAAATGACGCGTTACAACTTTTCATAGCAATACAATTAATTCAACAGTCCACTCACACACACACACACACACACACACACACACACTTGGGGTATTTGCATGGGGTGGGAGCTGCAGCCAGAGCTCGAACCCTTGACGTGGTGCATGATGGGATTTTGCTTTTCTACTTGGTCGTGTTTGGGAATGCAAAATAAACGCTAGCGAATGTTTAAATGACAAAAAAAATGTCATTTCTCATAAATCATGTTTAGTTTCTCATAAAGCCCATTCTGCTCGGACATAAAATTATGATTAATTGGGCTGTAATTGGTCTCAAATTAAACAGAGCATCAGCACACTGAAAGGATTTAGCGAAATCTCCGTGATCGATGCATGCAAAACTGCCTCAATCGCCACGCGACAGTCTGCAAGGCCTGTGAACCAGGCAAGTGTGTGTGTGTGTGTGAGAGAGAGAGAGGGAGAGGGAGAGAGATCTGACACGACTCCTTTCTGTCCTTATTTCTGAATTCTTACATGCACCAACAATCAGCAGTTAAACTGATATATGGAGCTCGTGAGTTTTGATAGTTATTGTTATTAGCTTAAACTAAACAGACAGATGTCCAGCCTGCACCACTACATGCCAGTCAAGACAAGACGCACTCAGGACTTTCATTTTAATTGTCATAATACGTACATGCGACATTTAAAAATGAAATCATTGTTTGAATATAGTGTCAGAATCCAGATGCATGCATATGTGTGTGTGTGTGTGTGTGTGTATCATTTCAGCGGGATGTATTCCAGGCTGAGTGGCCTGAGCAGGATCTGCCTTTGTCTCGCTGCAGTGTGTCAGCCATTAACACAAGCGCTCAGCACCGAGCACAAACCCCTCCAACCAACACACCAAGCCCTCGCCTTCATTCACGCCAACAAACACGCCGCAATCCAGCGACTCCACGCCATTATTTACAGACCAAACACCGAGCGCTCAAATCGCCGTTTCTGTACTGACAAGGCGACGGAGGACGCCGTTCTGCCTAACAATGGCTCGCGCGAAATGCATGATATATTTAATTTGAATAAAAACGAAGGAATAAACCAACATCAGATTTTTTAGCAAGTGTTTTTATTATTATTATTATTATTTTAGAGTGCACTCGGAAAAAGGAGTTCAGAGTAAAACGTAACGCTGCTTATAGGCTTAATCAAGCAGCGCGAGAGAGGCGAGCGCCCGCAGAAACGCTGTCCGGGTGGAAGCGCGCGCGGTCCGGACACCGAGCGAACAAGGTTCCGGTCTGTAACGCGACCTCGCCCATAGGAGCATGGAGTTTAGATAAAATAACACAGCAGAGGCGCACATACAAACATCTCCTATTGTTTGAGAAAGACAAAATATTTACGTTGAAAATAACTGACGTCACGTATGAACGCAGGCCGAATTACATCCAAGTTTGTGTGAATATGTGTAAAGAATAAATCCACTACGACAAAAATGACACAGGAGCGATTAACAAATAATAATCCGCCATCTAGAAAATGTAATGCTCATTTAAATTTTTTTGTTCTCAAAGCTTACCGAGGTGCAAATCGTTTCCGAATACAAACAGCTGAATGCAAAATATTTTAAAATGCAAGCCTTGAAAATATTAGGCTAGTTTTACAATCTATTATTAAAGATTTAAAATATTCTACTCAGCAAAATAGGAATTAGAGCTTTGAGCTGTAAAAAAATTATATTTATTTTTTTTGTATGAGATGTTATATGAATATTAAGCTTTTTTTCGCGCTACTACATTTTAAATTCTCTTTCATAAGCGGAGTCTTTTAATACCAACACTGAGTTTATTTATAATTATAAAGATTATTATTATTATTATCCCAAATATTAGGCTACAATATTAGGCATTTATCTTAGACATCTTTTCTTTAAAAAAAACTGCCTTTGCATTACAGTAGATAAAAATGAATAAATCGGGTACTTACTGGTATGTTAAATCCTTGCATGACAATAAATACAATTCATTAGAAGTAGAGAAAAAAGCGTGGATCAAGAATGTCGCTGATCATATTTCAAAAATCAGATTTCAAAGGTAATCCTCGTATTCCGCGCGCGCGTCTGTATATGTGTGTGTATGTGCATGTGTGTGTGTGTGTGTGAGTGTGTGTGTGTGTTGTAGCGTCTCGAGCTGCCAAAGCGCCGGTGCAGGCCGCTGAGTTCAGACCCGAGTCTCCAAACGGCGATCCTCTTTCCCAGCGCAGCTCTCGTGCCTCGCAACCCACGGAGAGTAAACACTCTCTCCCATTGGTCAGCTCCGTGTGTGTCAATGAGCTCGTGCGGCTTTCCGAGACCCACTCGAGGCGCTGATTGGTCCAAACCTTTCTCCAATGGAAAAGCAGGATGTAGAAGGCACAGCGACACAGCGGCAAATTCAAGCCACACACACAGCAAAGGTGGGTATGTTATAAACCTTTTTTTACACTAACAGGCTTTTTTACTCAGATATTAACTCAAAGACTGCACAGTAACCCAGGGACTGTCATAAAGATGAACACAGAGTAGCTATAAAACCATATTTTTAAGGATTGTATTTATTGTAATCTCACTTCTTGTGGTAATGTTTTCTTAAGTTTATAATTTAACTTCATTTGTTAACATCATGTTACTGAAACTAAAAGTAATCATTAAAATGAGAGTTCAATCTAACACTAATTATTATATAAGCTGGATGAACAAAATTTGATAGATTATAGATTATTTTATGGATTCAGATTTTATAGATATGACAATTATCCAGTGTCTGATATTATCAGTATATAATAATTAAAATCAGCGTGATACATCAGTCGGGTGCATTGTCTTTGTCTTTGTCTTTATTTTTTTTAATTATTAATCCAAACAGAATGTTTCCTTACTCCTAATATATCTTTTGTTCAGAAGGAAATCTATTATAAAAGTCAACGATTGAAATAAATAAATAAATAAGTTGTGATAAATAGATAGACATGTTTTCCAGCCTGGACGTGCTATTTTCATCAGGAAACAGCTCGCCCTAGGCTAGGTGAGCAGGTTTTTAAAAATGTGCACCATTCAGAGCAGGATTTGATTGGCTGGCACGGCGCCAAGGCATTGTCACTCACAGAGTGTAAACAAGGCTCTGATTGGCTGCTGTCCAGTCCGCATTGGGCTGTCTGAAAGAAAAAAGCAATAACTGGCGCTGCGGTTTCAAGGCGTCCCGGGGTTAGATGATGAAAGATAAGAGGGAGACTGTTTCAAGGCGCTCCGAAAGGCGGGCCCTTATGGCCCAGGAGTCATTTGTGTCAGGCGTGAAGTGAAGGCGCCTCGGCAAACGGGGAGAAATAGTCCTATTTATATTGTTAAAAAAAAAAAAAAAGAGAAAAAAAGGGGCACATGGTAGGATTCTGGTTAATGTAATAGCATGTCACCGACTCTTGGGAAAACCAGGACGGTGGGGCGCCAACTGCGAATCACTAGGCGGATTAACGCGAGCATTTCTGCTTAAGGGAAAAAGTGGAGAATATGGAAGAATTGGATCAACTAGGAAGGTCTGTGAGGAAAACACACAAGCTGTGCTTACAGTATTCCTGTGTAGTTTACTGTACATTTCTCAACCTAATCCAGTCCTCAGGGTTATGTTCTGAGCCTGGAGGTTGTGTTTTGTTGTTGTTTTTTTTTTGTTTTTTTGTTTTTTTAAGATAATGACTAGCATCTTAAAAACCATGATTATTAATATATTGCCTAATGCTGACTTCTTTAAGGACAACTGAATTCAGTGCTTCTGATCAGTCCAGCATGATCACAATAGAAAGATATCTCTCAATCATGCGTCTTCTGTGCTAAACTATAATATGTGCATTGTGTTTTTATTGATGCGTTAACAGATGAACTTGGACATGATCAGGATACGCTTTATTTAGTGAAGTTAAATAGCAGGATTGCAGTGTCTGATCACTGTTCTGAATCGTGTTGTGAGAAATGTACAACAATCAGTGAGGGAATGAGGCATCACTGCACACAGTAGCACTTTATTCACTATAAAAATGTACCTGTGGTGGGGGTATATATATATATATATATACACACACACACACACACACACATATGGGGGCAAGAGACAATAAACTAAACTGAATAAAGTGCTACATGTCTGATTGTGTGTGTGGGTATATATATATATATATATATATATATATATATATATGTGTGTGTGTGTGTGTGTGTGTTTCAGAGGTACATGTTCAGTAGGACAAATATCTAATGGATGCCTACTGAAAATACACAGACCCTTTTTCCCCCTTTTCGCATCATTGTGATTGTGTAACTCGGTGCTCTTCCGTACACAGTGATAACTGCAGCAGAGAGATGGATGTTTCTTTAGAAACACACCAGGTCCTACAATGAGGATTTGTCCTTGGCCAGCGAAGCATGTCTGATTGACACACACGCTTCCGGCTGTCATCCACTACCAACAACCAGAACTGGATTTTTTTTTCTCTCTCTGCTTTTCTGTCATTGTTTCCGAAGACCAGTCAGTAGAGGCGTGGCAAAGTAGATAATTTATTAATATTATTAGGTTGCATACTTTGCAGTTTTTCAAGAACAATGCAATGTGCTGCATCTAAGACTATAGACTAGAGTGTGTATATATGTCTATGTTAAAAGCCTCAGGCGTTTAATGATCTCAATTCTTAAGGCAGGAATTCGATATTTGACAATACTGCTAAATCTGCCATGATACTATTTCGATTCATAAGGAAACGATTCGATATATAACCACCTTTGTTTGCAAACGATGACCACATAGTGAAGGATTATTTTAAACGTATCAGCTTTGCAGGCAAATCACCTTGCTAGCCTTTTCAATTATTTACACATCAGTTTAAAATTATCAGTTATTTCCACACCAGTTGTTGCCTTGATTGATTTCAGTCGTTGCCTTTTTTGGTACAACGATCCATTGTCCGATTGTTACACCCGCACTCAGAAGAGAAAGAGTACTGTACCTTTCCTTGTCACTGGTGTGGTACCCTTATCTCTTCTACTTTTAATGTGTCTTTCACCTGGAAATGTGGATCTTGTGTGCTGTTACTGTTCATATTTGTACCATAATAGTAAACATTTAATGGTACATTACGTGCACATTTCTAGGTAAAAGATACATGCTAAATGTACAAAAAAAGTATGCTTGAGAGTACCACCCCAACGACAAGGAATGGTACAGTGTAGTACTTTTTGTAAGAGTGTGGAAGTTTTTGAAAATATTTAAATATAGACCAAGTGTGAGCCTTTAACGCCATCCACAACACGGGTTCTAAATGCAAAATGAGATCAACACATCGAGATAACGCTACAATTAAAATGAATCGATGTACATGGTGTACAAAATTATGCAATAAACAAGTTAGTTCCTGCAGACAGATGTAACCTGTGCGCTTGTGTGTATAAATAGCTGATGCATGGTGTGATCAATAGGCCTTATATAAGCATTTTGAACATTGGTATTTTCACATGGGTAAAATGTTGATGGTAAAAAAAAAACGTTGACTCTACAATTTGGCCTCTCACTTGTGAGCATGTATACTTAATTGTTTAGTCATAAATTTTCATAATAACTCGGAAAAGCTGCAACAAGCTTAGAACAGCAAACCAAGCATCAACCTCAGCTGACTCCAAAAAAAAAAAAAAAAAAAAATCCATATAATCTGTATGAATAATTTAAAATGACCGTGCCCTGACAGGTTTAGATTGGAAGCCATTTTGAGCTGGCATAATTGAGAACGCTGAAAGACGTGAGATTAGCTGAACTTTTAGGGTCTCTTGTCCTTAATATTTATTTAAAAAGACTAATAAATTATGTAGCCATTTTTTTATAATAGATTATGCAGCTCAGAATTCAGAGTAGTATTTAAAAAAAAAATGTTCTGTTGTGTTTATCTACTTTCATATAACACTACAACCATTGCACATTTCCTAATCAGAGTATATTCATTTATCACCACATCTCAATAAATGCTGTTCATCACCTTTTAAGCCAATGCTTCTCCAACCTGTTGCATCCAGGGTGTAAAATTAATTCCACACACTCCACCAGTATACGTTTATTTGATGAACATAATCCAACTACTCAGATATTAAGCGAATTATTCTAGTGTGTACCGTAATATTCGGGATGTTTATTAGAGCCAGAGAGCTTATTATTCCTGAACGTCCCATTGACAGAACACATCAGGTCCAAGCTGACATTATTTATAGGCTGACATGTTTCTGAGTTACTGAGGTTTGGTTCAAGGGGTCAGGAGGTCAGATTAATTTAAGGAGGCACTCAAACAGGAGAGAAGAACCTAATAAAAACTGTAATGTCTTTAATAATGGTGCCTTGTGATTTCTGCTACTGTAACAACATATAAAAATTGTGGACCACCTGGCTATGCTTCCAGATCCCTGGGCGCGGACTCCACTTTGAGAATGACTGCTTTAAGAAGGTATACTCTATAAATTCTCTCAGACACACTTTATCGCTTATGATAATTGATACTGCTCGGATTTTCTGGGTCTTATGTCAAATAATAGGCCAGTGCAGCCTACCTGTGAGGTTATACCGCACTCAGCAGCCACATACTGTAGCAGGTTTATCTAGCTTATATCCTAAACCAATGGGATATTTCTGCATTATTCCGATATTACTGCACAGAAAACGTGTTTGTGTAATAAACGTCGAGTGATGAAAATAGGTGAGTATTTAGGCTTCAGTTTAATAGTGGTTATAATAATAATGTAGTTCACATGCAATACACAGGATCTTCTATTTCAAATATAAATCCACTGTTCATAGATATCCTTTATTCGATACACAACTAAAGCCACAGTAAGACTGTAATAGTATGCTTAGGATTGTATATGACCACAGAGCGAGCAGAACCCAGGGCTCCTTGTGCAACAGGAAGTACAGCACGATATTTTTAGTTACATAGGCAGAAATCCATCTTAAGAAATCTCGCAAGGATGTTACACATGCCCTTCTTCGCTCCCCTTCATACAGAAAACGCATACAGGGACATTTGGACCATATGTTGCCTTCAGAGCTAAGTGGAGATTAACTGGCTGCAACCGGATCCAGATTTTTAACAGGGAGGTATATATTGGGATTAAGTAAAAGTCAGTCACAAATTGGGTTGCACAGCGCATTGCGAAAGACTGGCACCGGAATCCAGCGCGTGTTCCTCCACCATGATCCATTACTGAAGATGAATGAGTGCATGAATGAACAAATAATCGCAAATTCTACTTACATTTCATCTGACTTTCATTTTAAGGCAAATTACATTCAATTATGATTCAATTAGAGAAGGTCTGCCCAAATCAACACCTTTGAATTATCAGGTTCTGTGTAACTGTTTGGTCCAAAATGAGTCCATGTAATAGATGATATTTACAAACTACTGAGAATGTGACAAGTTGTAAAAGTATAAGTATTATAAATTTCAAATTTGAGGGTCAAACTTTTTATGCTCAATATTTTAAAATCACAGAAACTTATAGTCGCGAGGTCTTGAAATGTTAATTACGCTATGTCGCTACAATATTTCCGTCAGAAGTGCCATGATTTCTTAACGCAGTGTGCATGCACTATGCATAAATTGTGTTAATAAAGGGAAGGCAAACCTGCTGTTGACTGCTTTACCATGTCCCACATTGTACCACTGATTAATCACAGAGCTGACAAAATAACATAACAGGCAAATAATAAAATGGGCCAAAGGTCATCCTTGCTGGATATCAGTCTATATCAGAGTCCTAAAAGCCATGCATCTTCATAGCTATGCACCTAGCTATAATAGGCCACCTGTCAGTCCATCATGGTAGACTTGTTAAACTAATGAAATTAATCAGAGAACATGTCCCAACTGAAATCTTGTGGCTAAGATTAAAAAAAAAACATACTGTCTTACTGTAACTGTAGAAAAAAATGTCATTGTTGTACTTCTTTTTGAACCACTGGTAGAATGGCAGCTACAAATGATATAAGCAGGTGTGTGAGTGTGTGCGTGTGTGTGCGTGTCAAACACCCACAGGATGTGACACGAAGCCAAAGGCAGTCCGGAGGAAAGAGAACAATATGCTGAGGAACCAGCAGAGCCTCATGCTCATTAGCCTCCTTCATCAGCCGGGGACTGAAAGAGAGAGCGGAGCGACAGAAATATAGGGGGATCTGTGAGAGCAAACAATTCTCTGATAGATGGTGTAAAGGAGAAAGAAGGAGCTATTCGTTGTGTCAGTGTTACGATGCTCTCAGAACACTGATGCTTTGTGCTGTCATGGAACACTCTGAGGCTCTGTGTGTGTGTGTGTGTGTGTGTGTGTGTGTGTGTGTGTGTGTGTGTGTGTAAAGCTGGCAAACAGTAGTGTGTGTGTTGGGGAGGGTTAAAGTGAGAGTCACTATTTGGATAAATGAGCAGTAAACGTCTTATTTCATACTATTTCCTTTTGGGGGAAAGGAACTGGAAGATGATAAGCACTGTCCAACTGCTCTTAAAATAATACAGCAGTGATACTCATAATCAATCAGAACATTCCCAGCAGTTTTCCACAATGCCTAGTGTTTATTTTTTTTAAAATGCCATTTAATAGGTCACTCGTTTTTTTTTCGTCTTTACGTGATGATAGGCCAGCAAAGCCGGTATTCAGGCCGCATTCGTGGCCAACACAATATTCTGTTTGTCGCAGATAGAAACATATGGGCTTCTTCATCAATAACCTTCATTCAGCACAGAAGAAAATCTGAATCCCTCAAACCGTTCCAAAGCCTCACCACTGACAGGCAGACTGAAGGAGAAATAAATGCCGAATAAAAGACGTTGAAAGCCTAGACAACGCCTGAGGTTCTCCTACAGGACACACTGCCAAAATGGACACCTATGGGTTTTTTTTATCTCACAATAAAAAGGGTACCACTGTTCTTTCTTAGTTTTCTCTTTAAAAGTGGAATATTGCTTTATTCATGTTTTATTTACATGTACTCTTTCATGTACCCCCCCCCCCCCCCAAATAAATAAATAATTAGCATATGGAAATAAAGTGCCACATCCTTGGCTCAGGTTAAAAGCCTGTGCATATAATTTAATTGGAGGATTTAGTCCGTAAAAGTCGAAGTCGTTCTCCGAATCTCAGTTCAAGCAAGATGATGAAAGCATCTCATCTTAAATCAATTTCATCACCTCCATCTTAAGGTTTTAATCCTCTCAGAGAATCTGTCACCCCCCCCCCCCCCCAAAAAAAAAAAATCCTTATTAAAAATGGCCCTATTAAGTACCCAACCATTACAATTTCATTACAGTTGTCAAATAACTCGCCTTTAGCCAGTGAAATTAAAAGTTATTTGTCGTGCAAGCTACAAGGCAGGCTAGTTTTATATTGAAAAAAAACATGTAGATAATTTTTCAAAAAAAGAAAACATTTAAAAAGTTCAAAATGAATTAGATGCATGCAAATCCCAATAAGTCTAAACCCCATCATATATAAATAAAAGTTCTTTGGTGGATTAAAATAAACCTGTGGTGGCATAATCCAGTGCTTAGATTATTTAGTGATAAAACATACGTTTTATGTCAAATATTCAACCACCATGTTTCGCTACAAGTAATCACTGCTATAGAAATGCTACACGAGATGCAGGAGTAATACCTCCCCAGCAGTAATGTTTTCTCAGTAGCAATCAGTAACCTTGTTTGTATGGCTATACTTATTCAGTCTAATCATGTCATTTTGTTTAGAAAGTGTTATTATTCCTTTTCCTATTTAAGGTTTCCTAGTCAGGGTCATTATTAAACGCCTAGTGTAGCAGCATTATTTAAAAAGGAAAAAGGTTGAATTCCTTGATTTTTTTTCTTCTTCTTTTTTTAAACAATGCAGTCTGTGCATTTCCTACTTCTGGGAACATGACAATGATTATTTCAAAAATCATGGCTCAAATCCTAAGACTCAGTAGAAAAGCTGACAAATACAGGAAAACAATAAGGATCTTACTGGAACACTCTTTCTCATGCATACACAGCCAGACAGTGATGTGTAGTTTGGGGAAGAAAGAATTCAAATGCCAAAATAACCTTTCCAGAGACGGCAAGAAAACCAGGACATTATTAATCCTGACTATTATGAGGACCGATTTACACACTTGATAAAACCTGCAAAGGGAAGTGTCTTTAATCCTCATGTTCTGCTCATTATTCAAGTACGGATGTCACGTTGATAAAGTATTGGGTGTATTTTATCTTCATTTCAGGTGTTAGTAATGTAAACACTATTTCAGAAATAATCCCTTTGCACGCATGGGTATTCTCCTGTTGGCAAGTGTACACACAGGTGCGAGGAAACGCGACAGAGCTGTTTACAAACACCAGTCATTTAACACCTTTACAGACTTGGAGCAAAATGACCTGAACATAACGTGACATCATTATTTTCATCTGAGAGCCTAAGCCAAGCTCATAACATTTCAAGTTGGACAATGATTTTACAGTATAGGTCTAGTTTTATATTGGTGCCACATAGCCACAAGCAGCGATCACTGGGGTCCAAGCACCAGTCTCAGTGGACATGTTATATGTTATTATATATTATATATTATATACTATTATATTTGGCCACAATCATACAGAGGTTTAGATTTTTTGGTAATTCAATCAAAATGCAGTAATTGCCCTGTTTGTTATGTAGACCTAACTTGTAGTTGCATTAATTAGCCAGTTTATTAGGTACATTGATTAGCATCATATAGATGCTTATTCTAGGTGTAAAATTACTGGCTGTAGTTCATCTGTTGCTAGGCGTAATTTATCTCAACCCTGTATCCTGTAACCACCTAAACAACACCACGTCAGTCGATGGTATAGATGGTGAGAGGTAGATAGAGGTAAAAAGGCAAAGTTTTTGGGCCTGACGCGTTTCCACACATTTACTTCATATTCAGGTTTCAGCCTTTTGAGCCGTACAAGCTGTCCACCATGGATGCAGTCGAATTTTTCTAAAACTCAACATTTCAATATTTGGATATTAGATACGTTTCCAACTCTCCAGAATATTTCAAGGTTGAGTTTGTGAAAATTGGATCAAAATCCTAGGGCTAGATAGAAAAGTGCTTTTGTCAAACAGTCGACAAATACACAACAACAATTTACCAAAACGTCAGGTAACCATTTGCAAGCCTATTTGAGATCATCTACAGCAAGATGAACGAAGAAAACGAATAGTGTCACCCAGTGCTCAACTGTTTTGCATTCTTTGACTATGGATAATATACACTACATTTAATTTTATCAATGATTGCCAGTGCTAAGCCTGCGAAGGTTTTGCTAAAAGTCGATTACCTGATGGCAGACAAATAATCAAGCCAGTCGTATGCGTGGCAGAGAGAATGAGAATGTTGGAAAGTTCAGGAATGAATCTGTAGCGTGCCAGTAACCAGAATAACACTGTACACATTTGAATAATGAGTCTAACATTTAAAAAGTTGGATTATGTTTTTTTTTATTGTCAAAATGAATCTGTTCAAGGGGTCTGTGAAATGTACTGTATTTTACAGTTAAGGAAGTCTCTGGCTCCTACAAGTTTGTGATCCCTCTATACACATCAGCATTTTTTGCTTTTCACTGGAATGGAAAGACCCGATTTCATACAGTCTGGAATGACTGGTGCTTTTCGGTAAAATCTACCTACAGAGCAAAAGGAATTGATAGAATTTAGACCACTAACATCCTCTGTGTCATTACATGCCTGTAATGAAGCAACAGTATTCTGTAGAGTTCATCCTGCAGCAGGGACGGAGTTAGGTGTAATTATTATTTTAATCATTAATTAATATGTATATGATATAATAATACTATAATAAGGCATATAATAATACTACATTGTGTTCTCTGTGAAATATTTTCTATTTATAATTTTTAGTCACAATCAAAGATAAGGGAAAAAGAAACTTAATTCACTTAAAGTTAATTTAAATTGGCAAAAAATATATAAATTTCCCCGCTCTGTGGTATTAGCATGTCTATCACTTCCCCACCCGTAATTTTCATGTCATGCAGGGGATCAGGAGATTTAAAGGTAAATCACAGCGTATGTGGTCTCATTTGATGGAAAGGACAAAATAACAGTAGCACCAGTTTATACTGGGATCTCTTATCCAGAATTTCTCGCGAACAAACGTGTCTTCGGATCAAACAAACATGGCAACCGACAGTTCAGCCTGACTCGGTCTCACGAGCATGATGTCATGCTTTTACATGAGACCGTCTACATCCTCCCCCCACACTAGGGCATGACTCATAAATGTTGAACATATTTATCATTTCCAATTTTAATTCGAAGGGTTTTAGACGATTGTATTTTGCACAAGCCACACCACAGGATAATCTGGGAAAACGATCGTGTAAGAGAAACTTAAAATCTTGAAAATTTTGTGATTGTCAAGGTGGGAATCAGCTTCAAAACTGAGCTGATTATCCTGTAATGTGGCCCAGAAAGCTTCTTACAGACTTGCAGCATAGAAAATATCAATTTCAGTGGACAAGCGGTTCCAAAGAACACTTTTGGAAATGGTTTTTCCGAACCATAGTCTCTCTTTTTAGCTCTAGTTCCCCATCAGGTTTCATGTGTGTACGCCTATTGAATCGCACAATTCAAAGATTAATAAAAATTTCAGCTACTTCTCCTGACATCGCTGCTTGCACCTATGGCTTGGCGTTCCTTGTGTAAGGAGAGTATCCTAAACGGACTTGCAGCTGGGTGGCCTCACAAACCTTTTCAACTCGAGCTGTTCTGTGGGAGAAGCAGCGGCGCCAGCGCTTGTGCACAGGAACAGTAAGCCCCTGCAGAAACAGGCCAGGCTGTTTGATAAGCTCTACATTTTAATTGGCTCTTAGGACCCTGGAGTGTCAGCATGGCAATGATGCGCTCTCCTGCCGCACCTTCCTAATTAAAATCATTAACAATTCCAAAGTGCATTACACTGCAGCATGCCTGTGTGTGTGTGTGTGTGTGTGTGTGTGTGTGTGTGTGTGTGTGTGTGAGAGAGAGAGAGAGAGAGAGAGACCGTGTCCTGATATCTTGATTCCAGAACACACTTACAGTCGTATCATCATCGGAAAATCAGTCAGATGCTTATTTCACACAGACAAATCGATGCAAAGCAATTTGCAGTGAAACATGATCTGCGTTATTAGCTCCCTGTAGAAGGGAGGTGTTGCATGTTCTCTTCAAAGACTCAGGCTCTCAAACAAAGGAGCTTTACGTCTCCTAATGTCCCTCACGCAGCCCAGGAGGCACAGTCAGACAAGAATGCACTTTATTGACACAATAAAAAAAGACAGTCAGATGGGAAAATTAGTTGAAGGACTAGATAATAGATCCAAGGTTGTGTGCGTGAAATGGATCGTAATCACTCTGTTCATGTTAATCGAGCAAACATCAAGCTGATCTTGAAATTAGCACTCGTGCCATCTGAGGACCCTTAACACTTATCCAACAGCTAGAATTTCAGCTAAAACACGATGTTTTTGTGGTGTCGCATGAAAGGATCTATGCAAGAATATTTCAGACTATATTAAATAAATAAGCAAGCAAACAAATAAATAGTGTAATGTGACAGTAAAGAAACAGTAATACAACGGAAGAATAAATAATGAAATGTTGCATAAATGTATTCTTTCTTTCTCTCTCTGTCTGTCTGTCTTTGTTTCCTTCACTGGTGCTAAACGTGACCTGAAATGCAAACTGTCACTTTCATCCGTCAAAGCTAGGGAGGCGGGATCTAAAGTGTTCTGTGTTTTCATTGGTGCATTGACATGATTTGATTATTCATACTTTATACAAAGAAGTTTTGCAAGAGTTGGTGATGAAGAGGATGCTGTAGAAGATATTATGGTATTATATGCTTTTTTTGGAATAAATTTTGACATTATGTGTTTTTTTTCCTCTTTGGGTGTACAGTTTAGGGGTCTACTGCCATTCTGTTAGCTATCTGCTGTAGTAAATACATACAGACAAAGCGTCCATGACAATATTGTGATAGTCCAGACGCTAATATCATTTCTGAATTGTTTTTATCTTGCATAAACAATCTGAGTAATTATAAAATTATAAACAATACACTGATTATCATGTAATTATCCATGTTTACTAACCGACGTCAAAGGAGTGTATTGCGCTGCACAGCTCACCTTCCTAACAGCTACTCAGACACATACATTCCCTGCATGTTAAAGCGTCATCATCATCGATCACACCATTAATTCTTGTTAATTCTAAGTAATGCTGCACATGTTTCATGAAACCAATCCCTGGTCCTTCGGTTAGCTTATTAATGATCTGTTTTTCACTTTACCTTTCTTCCTCGGTTTCTCTGTCACCCTGCAGTGCCATTGTGTTCTGCAATATATTTCAGCAAATTAATTCCAGATTGTGTACATTTTCATCAGATATTGCTGGCCTAGTATAGCAGGCTGTGCTCACAGGTATATAAAAAGAGTGTCTGAGAATCACTGCCTCAGAGCTAGCCAGAAAATATCTTGACCGTAAATATTTTTATTTATTTTTAAATATGCTGTTTTAAGTTATAAGACAGGACTCAGTGATTATGTATGAAGACCCTATACAACTGTTCCAGAAATCTTAAGTAAGCTTTTTAACCCTGGTCAGGGTTGTGGTAGCTCTGAGCCTTGGGCATGGGGCGGGAATGCACAATGAATAGGACGCCAGTACATGACAGGACACTATGCACACACACTTTCACACACTCATTTAGACTTCGAGTAACCAGCCTACCTATTGGTCTATTTCTGGGATGTCTTTATTATGGATTAATACAAGTGCATTATTATTATTAATTCAATTCAATGTTATTTACCATATATACCATTTTTAAACAATGGACATTGTCATAAAGCAGCTTTACAGAAATCTGGATATAAATTTAAATTAAACAGTTCTTAGCAGTTGCAGTCTTCACGCTATCCATTATTATTATTATTATTAGTATTATTATTATTATTATTGTTGTTGTTGTTGTTGTTGTTGTTTTGATGACATGGAAAAATAAAATCACTATACAAATAATTAATATTCATATTTTTAGTTGCATGAATATATCACATACTTCTTCTTCTTTCAGCTTTTCCCTTCAGGGGTCTCCACAGCGAATCATCACTCTCCACCTATCCCTATCTTCTGC
>CM074957.1:13329636-13340145 GCA_037577455.1 Pangasius macronema
ACATCTTCAGCTCTGCTACCTCTAGCTCTGACTCCTGCCTCTTCCCCAGTGCCACTGTCTCTAAACCATACAGCATGTCCGGTCTTGTACACCTTCCCCTTGATTCTCGCTATATGGTGATTTTTAAAAAATATTTCAGGCTATTATTATTATTAGTAGTAGTAGTAGTAATGTTAGTTACACATTAATTAATAGTGAATAATGTGAATATCAGTAGTGAATACAGCAGTAACATGGCTACATTACCAGCTCATTAGTTATTTATTGTTCTTATGCTCTTTCATTGTGTTCCCTCCATTAATACAGAAAAAAAAACCCTTTCAGGCATTTTAAATGTAATTAATCTTTTCAGATATTGGCGTCTTCGGTTGAGATGGTGGATTGAGAGCACAGTCGTCTAGTGTGTTTTACAAAAAAAATAAATAAATTTTTTTAAATTTTTAAAACTAATCATTAATTAGCTTGCACATTTCCAGAAATAGTAACTATGAAGGAGAAGCAGGGAAAGCCTATAATATAAGCACTAATAAGCTGTGCATTTTGCCAGATAATTACTGTATGTACTACTTACTGTATGCCGACTTATTAGCTACGAATTCATGTCCAGTTTGTGACCGCCCTCCCTCCCCAGCTACTGAATTGTTATTTCATTATTATATGGTTTGCNCTTAGACCAATTATCAATATGCAGTGTGCAGCATGTGGAAAATACATCAGTTCTCTAACTATTGTTTCATGTAATGTATTGCACATGCTCTCTCTCTCTCTCTCTCTCTCTCTCTCTGTGTGTCCCTCAGCAGGAGGCACAGTTATGAACACCATTGCTTCACCAAGCCACAAAGAAGAATGGAAACTCTGGAGAGAGTCAGAAGGCGATATTGTTTTAGAGAAAGAGGAGTAATCATAGGAGGCATTGTGGGGTTGAAAAGAAATGTGGACCTCAATCATTATAGTTATATCCAGCAGTGCTGTGCTGGATCTTAAGACATGGTGTCTGGGTAGCTTGCTGAACTGTCTCTGTCTTAGCCAATCCCAATTCAAATATAGATACAGCCAAATGAGGAGATTGTATAGGTCATTTCACTATTATTTGCATCAACCCACTGAAGATCCTCCCTGTGGAGGAATGTGAGGCTTGTACACAGCCCATGCACAGAGTAGGCCGTCCGCTGCCATGCGTAGAAACTGGGAAAATTAGAAAAAAGACCCGACATCTTGGAGATCTGGCAAGAACGGGCTGTTGGGCCAAGGTAAGACTCGGTGACCATGGCAGGAGGAAGGAGAGTGAAAAATGAGCTTGGAGATGAGAGAGGGTAGGGTGTCTCTTCAGCTGTCATTTCCTGTGCGGAAAAATCCATTCATCATCTCCGCGTCTCCGTGTCACGACTCACTTTGGGAATGAGGGAGACTGTGGTAACGACGACACAAGGATTGATGGGGTTTAGGCAGGGGGGCCTGGTGGGCTGTGTGGATGGTCAAACCAGATGAGGAGTGCGCACATTGGTGTGGCTGAAGAAGCCTGACCCCCTGAAGGTCAGGGTGATATGAACGCACTCAGCTTATATAGTCTCATGATAGTGTGAAAGAGAAAAATGCATAAAGAAAAAGGCTCAAGCATCAACTGAGCTTTCGGATTTGGCACATGCATCGCTAGATCTTTTAAACCGTACTGCTGGACCCGGCCTTTGTATGCAGCACCTGATCGAATGTTGCTGATTTATTGAGCAATCGTGCATCCATAAAAATATGGATTATTGTAACACAATTCTAAATACTCCCACAGACGAGCACTTGCTAGAGAACTTACTTAAATATTTTTAATTACTCTGCACATCAGTCCCTTGTGTTTCAATCAAAGGAAGATGCATTTGCTGCAATTAGGAGCAGATTAAAGTCAATTAAGAGATACATAACTCATGTCAGAAGTGTCCTAAACTGAATTAGCAGTCAAAAGTGAGACATGAATGAAGAGGACAAAGTGCAGGTCTCCCTCTGGTGGAGAAGGAACAAAGCATCCCTTAAGGGAGTTCATGCGTTAAACTGTAATGTTCCTCAAATAATCTTCAAGATCGTAACAGCACATTAGTTGAAGTTGTTTGAATGATTAGTAATAAAGAAAAGGGCTCAGCTTGTCAAAATGACTGAAGATCTTTCGCTCACTCTCTGGCACTGGGCACGAATGTGTGGCTTTACAAACTCGGTAGCTGATCACAACCAGGTGGGGAGTTTTTGCATATGCTTTTCATTTGCACGGGCTGAGAATGGGGCTCAATTAAAACCAAATGCACTAACTGTCAGCCGGGTGAAGTGGTGCTCTTTGTCAAAGAAGCTTCTCTTGCTGTGGGGGAACAACAACAAAAAATAAAAACAACCACCCAAGACTGTAACAGCTCACGAGGGAAATCACATGCTTTATAGGTCAACTCAAGAAAGAAATGTTGTTGGTTTTTTTTTATTCCTTACAGTGGAATAACCTAAAAGTAGCGGTGCTTTTCAGGACTAACAAAAGTCTCAGGAGTGGTCTTTCATGCAGATGGGAGCAGGAGGTCAGATGTGAAGCTTGCGGGATAAAGAAATACCACGGTCATTAAAGTGAGCGTGTATATTGAGCTGCATTTTTACTGCATTTATTCATCTTTAGTAACAGCTTTGTCCTGGTCAGAGTCACGGTGTTTTTTTTTATATTTTGACAAATAGTACCAACTCCGTTTGTCAGAAAATATCACAAGCAGGTGCAATCAAAAGGTTGCATGGTGGTACAGTGGGTAGTGTTGCCATCTCACAGCTCCAGAGTCCCCGGTTTCATCCTGAGCTCAGGTTACTGTCTGTTTCTGTCTCATATTCTCCATCTGTCTGTTTGGGTTTCCTCCAGGTTCTCCAGTTTCCTCTAACCTCCCAAAAGCAAGCTGGTAGGTGGACTGTTTATGTTACATTGGCCCTACATGTGAATATATGCACATGGTGCCCTGTGATAGACTGGTGTCCCATTTGTGGTGTATTTCTGCCTCTCACCTTGTTTTCCTGGGATAGAATCTGGATCCACTGTAACCCTGACCAGGACAGAGCGGTTACTGAGGATGAGTGAAGGTACAAACAATAATAACCGCAATAGCAGGTGGGATTGGTCAAACCTTCTGCCGGAGTAGGTGGCACCGGGTTTAAAAAAACAGTCCTGCACACTGATCTAATTTAGAGAAATTTCTTGACCCCTGACAGAGTCGAGTGCCAGTAAAGATCGCTGTTTAGTGCCATTTACATTGTGTGGGATTGTGACCCACACAGCGTGTTGTGTCCCAGCATTCCTGGTGATGGAATTTAAAAAGAGGGTGAGCTGGAGCCGTATGGGACTGTTAAAGCTACTCAGGTTGTTAAATGCGTAGCTATTAAGATTAAAGACTTCCAGGAAACGAACCAAGAATAACAACTTTCCTTCATGTTCACTGGTCAGGATAAAGGCAAATGTTTTCAAATGAATGTCCATGCATGTCCTAATAGCATGGTAGAAATTCCAAAGTGAGTGGAGTACTTAACATTTGATATGATGAAGGCTATCATTCATCAAATTTACGTCTGCCTAGAGAAACAGCGCATCCATCTGTCTGTCTGTCTGATCTCTGGCTCCCTGTTCTCTTTCTGTCTAAATGTTCTATCACTATAGTATATTTATGGAGAATTAAAAAAAAAAAAGCAACAAGTTACACAATTATCTATCTGTCTCTCTATATGGTCTTGAGCTATTTGAGCCAAGTAAACAGAATTGTTGTGACGGGAAGGTCGTGTGTGTGGGTTCAAGGCTTGCGATTCTGGGCAGAATGAAACAGACATGGAGGAGGTCAATACCGCAGAGGCAGTTTCTGCATCCTGCTACACCTGGGACTGCACAGATGTGCATCTGGCTCCAGCTGTGCCAGATGTGTCTGCAGCCATCTGTTTGGTTGGTGAGTGTGTGCACGCGTGTGTGTCTGTATGTGTGTGTTTATTTCAGCATTTTTTTCATCCTAAGTTTTTTTTTTTAAGCATTGCTTTAATTATTTTGATGAAGCAGGGTAAGTGTAACAAGTTTATACTGGAGGTAGCTAACCTTTGCAAGCTAGCATGATATTTTAAATAGATGATGCCATATAGCTTGTGTTCTTCTCCTGTTTTAAATAAGGCATTCAGAATTGTATTTGTGTTTAGTAACTAAAGAAAACTTTGAAATTTCAGAATAACACAGTGAATGTTTCAGTCTCATCACTGTTAAATGTTGAATGAAATTTGAGTATCAGAAAAAGTATCAGATTTGTTTATATTCGGAGTGTCCTTAAATCTATTTTCGTTCATCCTAGTGTAGAATAATTTGGTATTTCTATTTGTCATCACTATACGGCGGAAAATTCTAAATCAGGTAGTTTAATTTATGATACGAATTTGGTGTGAGCCAAACAGTATATGCACAAACCACCAATTCACTAACCACTAATTGGAAAGCAAGAGTATGAGTACTCTGGCATTACTGTATCGCTGTGGTATTTCAAACACAAGGAGGCAGGTCTAGATTCAATTATGATATATCAAACTATGTCGATTAAATATAACCATGTGCTGTATCCTGCCACTTTATTTTATTATCATACAAGGAAGAAGATGAGAGAACAACATATCTCACACTGAAATTAGAGTGTAGAGAAGCTCTTAGGATAAAGTAGACACTTGAAAGCGTTCCCTCTTCAGCTGAGGCACCCACTTACAGACTCGTATAACTGTAGAGTTTAGTGTTTTCACCCATTTAACATTAAACTTCTGCTTCAGGTTGCTGAGTATTAATACATAATGGCATCCCAAGAATTCCTTAAGTGTTCTGCATAACATTTTTATTCACTCGTCATTTCCAAGATTTCCCCTTGGGGATCAATAAAGGCTGTCTGTCTGTCTGGACAGACAGTAACTATAACTCAGAATTGAACTACTTGCTTTCAGATATGCTCAGGTCTAAACACAGTGGGCCTCCCAACATTCAGGCATGTAGTGTGAATAACTTCTGTTCAGCTCGCGCTCACTGTTTGTGCACCGTCTGAAAGGCTGTGCATTGACTGAACATGTTTAAGGCAGCACTGCCCCTTTAAATGGCAATGGAAATGAAGAGAGGTGAATTGTAGACACACTGAAGCCGCAGAGAAAGCCAACAGAGCGAAACTAACACAGCCTAGAAGGACTATGCTGGCTTTAGCAGGCCTTCCGCTTTAATATATGGCGGTTGTAAATTCTCCATTTACTGCTGTCTGGGTCGCATGGTTTAACGCGCTGCCGTAAGAGAGGAAGAGAGTTTTACTGAAAGATCAAGGTTGTAAGTGCACAAAGCCGCCCAATTTCCAGCATAACTCAAGTGTCAGCATTGCATTGATGGCTATAACTGAGGTACAAATGCAATGTCAGCTCCAAAAAAAAGGACTTCAATATTATTCTCTTTTGAAATTACATTTATCTGAGAGTGGGAATCAGTTGATCCACAGTGAAAGAGCATCTACAATGGTGGGAAAATGAAGACAACCTTAGACAGTCCACATTTTTGCTCTCCCCAAGCTCTCAATAGAACTGTACAAGTAATTCAGTGTTCTTGATGTCTTGGTTTAGGCATGTTGAGAGGTGGGAGAGAGAAAAAAATTTGGAATATAGATGTCCCTGAGGACCAGTGTTTGGAAACACTTGTTTAGAAACAGTAAAGCCAAAGGCTCTCATTGTGGGAGAGGTTGGATGTACAACATATCTTTCCAAGCAGTGCTACAGTATTTATAAGCTACAGGGATGATTCAGAATATGATAGTTGAAAAAAAAGCAATAAAACACAGTACATTAGCCAAAGGACTTTGTGTCTGGAGCTGCTGGAAATCCACATCCCTGTCATTTTAGAGTGTTCTTTAGATTCAGGGCTACAGCCTTTATGCAGGTTATTTTTGGTAAGGTAATTGCTAATTTGGTAATATGGTTCATCATTCCTGTAATCACTTTACGGGTGACTCATTTCAATCCGCACCACATTGCCCTCCTAAAACTCTAAATGGACTCTTAGGGAGGTAGCATTGGTCTTCATATTATGTTTCTATATACATGATTCTTTTGGTTCGTCTCTTCTGGGATAGCTGTAGGACAGGGTGCTGAACGCCGCTGAATGACTTAGCATACATAGCTGTTATTGGCCGCAAAGATTATACAACCTGACTTAGCCCTAAGACTTAGACACAGCACAAAAACATTAATGACTCACCATCCACTTTATGAGGAACACCTGCACATCTGCACATCAATGCACTTATCCAAGCACATAAGATCATGCAAATACAGGTGAGTTAATGTTCAGCTCAAACATCAGAATGGAGAAAAATGGGATTTCAGTGACTTTGATCATGCTATGGTTGTTGGTACTAGATGCACTGGTTTGAATATTTCAAAAACTGCTGATTTCCTGGGATTTTTTACACACAACCGTCTCAACAGAATGGTGTGTGTGTGTGTGTGGGGGGGGGGGGGGTATCCGGTGATCCTTGTTGATGTGAGAGGTCAGAGGAGAATGGGCAGACTGTTTAGAGCTGACAGGAAGGCTAAGGTAATTCAAATGGCCACTCTTTACAACCATGGTGAGCAGAAAAAAACATCTCAGAATGCACATGTTGAATATTGAGGCAGATGGGCTACAACAGAAGACTACATTTGGGTTGACCTCTGTCAGCCAAGAACCGGAATCTGAGGCTACAGTGGGCACAGATTCAATGAAAGTGGACAGTTGAAGATTGGAATTGCCTGGCCTTTTTCCAATCTTCAGCTGTCCTGTTTTGGTAAGCCTGTGCCCTGCAGGACTGCCACAAGTGTTAATAAAGTGGATGGTGATTATATATTGTCTGCTTTTTTGTTGTTGTTGTTGTTGTTTTGTTGTTGTTGTTTTTTTAAATTACAGGGACTGTTTAAGTGCATATATATTCAGCACTGTATTGTATAGGCACCATTCTCTGCGTTCTCTGCATTTCGCCTTTTCTTTTCTGGCCCTTAACAGCACACGAGGTACAATACAAGTGGGATTCTGAACAGTTAAAATGTGTATACAGCCTGTCTACTCTGTGCTGCTTTCGGAGTGGAACATTGCCTGTTTTTACCATGTGCAATCAGAGCAATGAGTTGCCCCTCCTTTGCTTTAAAGCATGAGAGCATTTGTTTCTCCTTTTTGATGCCTTAAAACAAAAGAGGTCTTCAGCGTTTGAGGATCTGCATTGCTCTGTCACAATCACTGGTTTTTCACTGAAGCAGAGACAAAGGAGCAAAGGCTGCTTATTAAAAACCGTGTGTAATTATTAACAGACATGATAGCTCTATTAAAAAAGGCTTCACACCGCTTGCTTTTGCCTCCATTAAAAGATGTTTTCATTAAATACATGCTTTTATTATGATGCCCCCCCCTACTCAAGGCCTGGTGCACAAAGCCAAAGATGCTCAGACTCCAAACATGGCGAATAGTACACATGCTGTTAATGGTTAAGTTTAATGACACGTGAATGTCCAACATGCCTACTCTTTGGAAATCTTCTCCAAGGACATAAACCAGGTTTTTACCCTTGGTGGTGATATTCGCTGCACCTTTTTTTTGAGCAATTCTTCATTTTAAAGAGAATGGGGGTGGATGTGGGGGTGGAGTGTGGGTTAGAAATCAACTCTTACCATCAAATGCATTCTCTTCTTAAGGATTCAATTTCTTGTTCAGACAAAGCCACTGCACTACTCTCTGCTATAAAAGTCCACGTGGCATTAAGACATGATGATGGCATGCATTTAAGGCCTATGTTTTATTAATTTGGAAATGAGCTCAGCTATCAATAGCATTGGCAGCTCACAGGTTCAATTAGTATAATATGAGGAGTGGAAGAGATTATGGGCAGCCATTTAGGTGTGTGTGGTGCGGGTATATCTCTTCCTGACAGTTATAGTCTAAATGCAACAAATTGCACCTTGGTTGCTGCTAATTTTTTTTTTTTTTATCTGAGAAGGAGTATATAAGGTCTCCATATATTGAGTTGCCATTGTGGCAGATCAGAACCAGATCAACAGCCTGTTCTGTTTCCTTTCTAGAGGTCCTTACACTACACAGAAACCAGTCACACACATAAACACACATACAAAGATAAATGGGCAATTGGTTCCTGGTTACAATCATGTTGTGCTGGCAGAGCTCAACAAATTAGTCTAATTTCACTAATCAGCCTAACAAAGGCCATGCATCTTTTCCTAGGATCTGATCTATTGGTATAGAAACAGACCTGTCTACTGTATCCTATAATATCAGAGTTTTTTATATATATATATATATATATATATTTAATAATTACTTTGTGCTGGTTCCTGTTTATAGCTGAAGCAAATGAGAAGATGTGACATGCCAACCTTGCCTCTCTTTAGCATGTTCATCAAATGCTTAAGAAACCAAGCAAAAAAATGGAAAACTATTATTGCTGGCCTTTTGAATTATTTTATAATAATGAGAAAGACATATAGATCTTTCAAGCATAAGGGCTTTTGCACTGGACAAAATGTCAGTGTGTCTTTTATTTGCACAAATCAATGAATAATTATTTATATTCCAGGCAGGGGTCAGAGAACAGACAGACAACATAATCTAAGAGTAATCCATACTCGTAAATCAAATGATCAGGCAGAGGTCAACACCAGGAAGTACACAGAACCAGGAACAGGGGAGACTAAGGCTCACTAGCACACATTAACAATGACGAGGCTTGGCAACGAGACAAAGACGCAGGAGGGAATAAATAGAAAAGCTAATCAAGAGCTAAAAAGAGAGCAGGTGAGTACAATCAGGAAATACACCAATGACAGGACAGGGGCGGAGACTAAATTAGAATTAAAACAAAAGCACATGGGGGGAAATTGATACAAAACATGAACAGTGCTCCTTGCACTGAGAGGAGGAATTGATGATAAGCGTTTTTTTTTTGTTTTTTGTTTTTTTAAATACATGCTGTAAACTTTACGAGAATGTCACCCATAACGAAAATGGGCATAAATGATAAAAAAAATAAACAGAGTATAAAATAAACATTACATATAATTACACAAGTGTTAAACAAAACAATTGGAGAAACTGTTGAACTGTTGAAAGTGATAACATTGATCAGTTATGTCAGATGTGTCAGGAAAATCGCTGAAAAAGCAGCCTTTCACAGGCAGACCAGAGATGTCAGATTATGAAAAGAGGGTAAAGTCTGTTATAAAGGCAAAGGATGAGTGTGTAACATGTTATTCATTCATTCATTTTCCATAACCACTGTAACATGGTGGATCCAGAGCCTATCCCAGGAACACAGGGCAGGAGATGGGAATACACCCTGAATGGGACACCAGGTTGTCACTGGGCACCATGCACACACACTCACACACACTCACACACTCACACAGGGAGAACATGTGAAACTCCTCGCAGACATTATCCAGAGCTTAGGACTGAACCGGGGACACTGCAGCTATCATGTAAGACGGATATGTATATTACATTCAGAAACGGAGATGCAATTAATGTCTCAAATTACACTATTAGACTACTTTTGTTACTTGAGAAATGAAGGAACATTTCTGAAACCTTACACGCACTAAGTCGTTGTCTTTTTCATCTTTCTTTTTCAACCTTTTCCCACTCAACTGTGTGTATTTGTAGAGTTGTTAATATTGCCTTGGAAATGGTCACATTGGACAAAAGTGATTCATACTCATTGAGATCAGCTGGCTCTTTTCACCTGTATCATTTCCTCTCAGTAGTTTGAGCTTGATTTATAGTCCTCGGAGGGCAGAAATGCAATAAGAGTGTATCAGCAAGTGATTAATGCCGCTCAAAATCTGTGGTTTCATTTACTTCAAGAGAGGAGGACTACTTGAGAGGGGAGAGTGGGGTAAATCAGGAGGGGGTATGGGTTGGACAGAGGCAAACGAGGTTATGACAAAAGGAACCACTGGGAGATTGCAGGGTATGAAAGATGAAAATGCAATCTGATATGTCATAAGATGTGGCAAGTATACTTTGTGGGTTGTGTGTGGGTGCTGAGATGCTTTAGGTTGAATGAAGTCAGTACTATGAGAAAGGCAGGAGCTTGCAGCTTGTCTAAGCTAGTGATCCTCAAAGTAGAGTCCGGGGACCCTCAGGGGCCTATAAACGCTGTCAGGTGATCAGAGATTTATTTCATTTTATTTTAGTTTATTTTTTTGTTACTGAGGAGGAAATCCCACAACACTTCCATATTATAAGAGTTCTGAATTTTCAAGAGGTCTTTATAGATAAAAAAAGATATATTAGCAAGTGATATATATATATCACAGATATCTGTCATAAAAGGAAAAGTTATCTAATATTTCAATATTTTATAAGGAAACCTGGGATTTTATATATATAAAATATATACACACCAGGGAAAATATTACAAGTATTCACACTTTGCACTGGTGGATCGTAACCAGGTTGTAAGAACTTCTTCAAAATGT
>CM074957.1:13340245-13362010 GCA_037577455.1 Pangasius macronema
TAAATTGCCTACTCTCTATTTTTTGTCTCTTGCTCTTGTTTCTTGTTTCAATCCACCAGTGCGAAGTGTGAATACTTGTAATATTTTTCCTGGTCTTAAGATTTTGATCATTTGATCAGGAGTGTATATATATATCAAGCTACAGTAGTAAAATAAAAATAATAAAATAAAAAATATCCCAAAATACACATTTGAATGCAATCTAATATAAATGTTATTATTATTTTTTCTTTACCTTCTATGATATAATTTTTTATTGCACTGTTATTAACCTGTTTGACTGGTCACTTGAATTGCATGGGTTTAATCCAAGCCTCAATAACTCAGAAACAACTAGGTCTATAAATAATTAATTTGGACCTGATGTGTTCTGTCAGTTGAAGCTCCATGGCGCCAATAAATAACCAGTATATTACTATATACATTTAATTAATAAACCAGTAATTTAAATAATTGGATTATGTTCATAAAATAAATACATACTAAGGGGGTTTGTGAAATTTATAGTATATAGTTAAACGGGTCCTAGGCTGCTAAAAGTCTGCTAACCCCTGTCTAGGCTCATCTTCAGGTCCCAGAGGATAGTACAGCGATCCTCCACAGAGGAGAGAGTGCATCTACTAGGGTATAAAACATTAGCATGTCTTGTTTCTTCTTCCTGTACCTGATAGTTAACAACCATATAGGCATTGTATGGTATTCAAAAGAAGTAGTGTTTGATTTTATTTGTTGGGTTATCATAACCCTTTGTTCTATTCCTACCCAAGTGCTTTCCCCATAATCTGAGGAAGATTTTCTGGCAGATTGACCCATCTTTCAACTGCACAGGGGGAACAAGTTATTTGCGAAAGGTTCAAAGCAAGGAAGTTGGGGGTCACAATACCATAAAGACAGTATACTCAAAAGAACCTTTTAGAATCCTAAGGGTGCTGTCTCAGCCAATGAATGTCAAATCTCACATCAACAGTGCCTTTAATGTGTTTGTATTTTCCCCTAGAGGGGCTCAACCGCATGAGCAACCAACATAACTCAAGTGTGCAAGCTACGCAAGACTCCACGCAGTCGGCTGAAAAGACAAATGTTGTAGGCTGCATTAAAAGAAAAAGTTTATGAAACCTTAGGGAACATGTAGACACACAGACTACACAGATGGTTTCTGATGTGATGTGAACTAAAGATCTACTTGAATTTAATTCCAGCCCTGATACAGTACATGTGATCCACTTAATCATACTATACAGTAGCAGAGCAAGTTAGGCACCTCTGATCACACAACAATACACAAAAACATTTGGCTTATTTAATACTTAATATTTATTAATCTGTTAATAATAATAATCGGTTAATAATTCATAATAATTCATATCAGGTCAGTGGCAGTGGTGTTACAGTTTTACCTAGGGAAACAGGAGCTTATGCTTTGGAAGTGGGAAGTTGTAACTCGTTACAACGTCATTTTCAACCTCCAGGCATTTGCGCTTCAATACGGGGGGAAAAACATGAAAGCTTCAATGTTCATCTTTTGTTAGCAACAAGCTAGCCTGCTCACTGTGATGAGTGATGTATATTTTCCTCCTCAAAACAGCGAACTACTATATATAGTCAGTGCTATAGACTTAACAAGTTAATATATTTGTATGTTGATTAATCTAAATAAAATACTTGTATATACATCAAAATTCATTTAAAAGTACTTTGTTTATTGTTCATGCTGTGAGCCGGCCGTGTTGATTTAAAGTCACTTGATGAATTCGGGGTTGAGGAGACTGCCCAGAATAGGAATTATGGTTTGCCTAGTCAGAGGTCAGAGGTCGGAGCTCGAGACGTCATGATGCCTTGTAAGTGGTCATTTGCAAGTTGTAAGAACATCATTTTCCACCTCAGCAAGTTTGAGTTGTGGAAAAAAAAATGTGGACGCCTCCACAAAAGCATATCTTTTTTTTGCTCTGTCAGAGAACGTAAAGGTAATTAAAAAGCTACTTTAACCTCACTTTTACAGTCACAGGCCTAAGTGGCTACTGGTGCTGTTCTACTACAGTGAACTTCAAACGTTCATGCAATGTTTTGGACAGAACTTGCAGTACAGCAACAACAGCAGATAACAATAAGTAGCATTAGCAACAAGCTAGCCGGCTAACATTAGTGATAACTCTAATGCTGATGATTACCTTCTCAAAACAGTGATTATTATGGTCAGTGTTATAGATTTAACCAAATACTGTGCCTGTATATTAACTGATCTAAAGCCAGTACTGCTATAAATCCAATTAAAAGCAGAGAAGCGGGACTGTACACTATTCACAGTGTGCGGCCATGTTGATTTGACGTCACTCTGTAAACAGGGAAGGAACTGGTAGGTGACAGGACTACACCAAGTAGAAGAGTTGAAATTTCAAGTTGAGGGGGTGTGTTCGGTGGCTTTTACCGGTTGTACGCTGGGAATTACAAGTTGCAACTTTGCCTCAAACGCAGCATTAGTTTATTAATGAAGCTCTCTGAGGAGCTCGATAGACTGGGAGAGCCTCATAGAGGTGCTGCTGCAATGAATCGGGAGGAGCCAGCTGACGTTGTTCGGGTGTCTTACAAGGATAGCACCTGGTCAGCTCCTGCTAATCAGGAACATCCCACTGGATGGAGAATGCAGGGGAGACCCAGGAGCTGCTGATTTTGAGAGATTATATCTCACAGATGGCTTGGGAATGTCTGACGACCACACAGGATTAGCTGTAATCTATGGCTGGGAATAGAGTCTGAAAAAGTCTGAAAAAGTCTTCCACTTCTCAGCAGGAAAAGTGGAAGGAAACTGAATTAATGAAATTTTAGATAAAGTTGAAGTGGCATATGTGTGCTCAAGCTTCAGTCGGTTGTGATTTTTTTTTTTTTNCTTGTGTCTGTATTCATTGCTGTAGAGTTATTGTGCAAAATACCACAGTTTTAAATACCACTGTTTATCAGCTCTTGTTTATGAGCTGTTTATGACTGTTTATAATCTCACCTGGGTACTGTAGATTTGTATCTTTTAAGAACTGCTGCTGTGATCATGAAGACTGTCCTGTGCTCACCCCAGGACTCGTATATACACTATCGTCATACTGAACATCCTTTTAACACACTTACTGCTGTTTGACTGTATGCTTTTGCTACTGTAATGATTTATAATCCCAGTCACATTTAAAATGCTATTGTGTGACATGAAACAGACGAATTAAACAAGATTTTTTTTTCACAATATACTGAGCTGAAACAGGTCTGTAAAGAGGTGAGAGCCAAAATGTTTCCTAACAGCTGCACAGCACTGATCAGCAACAGAAACAAACTGAATGTGTGTAATTATGATTTGTGATATGACAAGGGGCTCTATTGGTGCTATATATATATAGGATTCACATACTTTTTTAAATTTAGAAATCTTAACTGTGCTTGGTAAGTAAGACTAGCTTATTATTATAACATAGAGGAAGGAATCATTTCTGCAAGAATCACACTTTAAAAAAAAAAAAAAAAACGTACTGTGTATATTGAAGTGACATTTCTAGCGCACTTTGCACTATTGCTCTCATTGATTGTGCCAAGGCAGTCCAGCGCTCTACGGCTGGAGTTCTACTTTGGAAATACAACACAAATGACAGCAGTGCTCAGTCATTAGCTATAGTATTGGGGGGAAACAACCTGACAAAGCACTTTTATTTTTCCAGTGGTGGGGCAGAACAGATGTTGGTGTTGGCTGTAGATGGAGGACGCCACACGGTCCGTGGCAGCTTCGCAGCAGGATCATGCCAGCCAGCAGCTGCCTAAACAGCCCTGTCTGCTGTGGTGTAGACACAACAGAGGGTTACACTAGGCTGGGATTCTCACAAAGCTGGCTTGTCTCGAGATACGGTTCCCCATCACGACAACTCCCAGGCTCGTCGATTACACAGACAGAGTACGCATTTGTCCTGATGATGAGGATCATATAAAAGGAAAAATCCACCCTGAATAACTTGTATATTAACCTTTATAACTGACATGTGATCTTCAATGGTGTCTGAGATTTATTTTGTAATGAAATTCTAAGTAACGTTTATTCGTACTTAGTAATTCTAAGTACCACTGAGAATTTGTCCTTGCTTCAACTCTACCTAAAGATTCCGATGCAGCAGCGCTTTAGCCTTTTCGCATGTCCCAAAGTGTTTTATTCCAGCTCTCTCAGTTCCTCATCTGTACACTCTGCTCAGATCTGGTTCCGAAGCTTCAGCTTTCATGCTAATACTGCTGTAAACACCATTGTGCACATCATGTCATAGATCGCTAACTAGCCAAACCAAGTCTCTGCAGTAACTCATGGCAGCATTGTATTGCCGCATTGCGTTGAGTCCAATGTATGTGGTGTCCTCTACTTCTACGTTTGATTTCTCATTAATATGACATTGAACATCACTGTAAAATGGTGAGCGCGAAAAGCAGCTGTCTGTTTTTTTTTTTGGGAGCTAACAGCAAAACCTGAACATTATCACTTATGTTTGATATGGCTGAAAATGTTCTCCCGTTAAACAGCATGTAACTGCTCTAGCAATGTCCTCCTGTGACGTTGGTGCAGCACACATCTGTTAACTTCTCTCAGGAATCCAACAAATTGGCACCAAACTCATGAAACACATTATTAATATTTCATACTAAACATATTTAATGTGTTTCAGGGTGGTTTTCCTTTAAATCTTGATAACCTCCTTCGTGTGCTCTGTGGACACAGACGAAGCATCACAATTCGCTGAATATATGGCTTACTGGTTTCAAGAAGAAGCCAACGGGCACAGAGACGACAACAGACAAATTATTGTTCCAGATTAAATGAGATTTTTATAGTCCAGTCATCTACCATGAGAGTTTGAACTGGACCTTCTTAATGCTTCAGCTAGCAGCAACTCTCCATTTTAAGAGAGAGGACAGGGACCAGGAGCCCTTGTTGCTAACCCAGATTTCCACGGTAAAAATAAAACAACGTATGTGCATACTTAGACACTAGAACAAGGACAGTTGATTTAACTCTCTCCTGCCAAAACACATGACTGACTGATAAGCATGATCATGTTGATCTGTCGTATTCGCATTAGAAACTTTAGATCAGATACATTTATCTTAGAAACGAATCTTAAAATCTTTCTCGGATATGAACACTATGGGTTACACCTTTACTCTTGGTCAATACTTCATCAAATAAAGCTTTAAAAGGCCACGTCTTGGTATTCAAGACCCAAAGAACAGCAGAGAGCGTTACCTGCTAGCTGAATACTAAACATCTGCTGCCACCTACTGGTGGAACACAACTGTAATTGAATATGTTCAAAAAAGTAAAAGTCAGAAGATCATCTGAGAAGCAGGGACAGCTTAACAAATTTGATCTGACAACGAGGTTAATAAGTGTCAATTCTCAATATTAAAAAAAAAAAGAAAAGAAAAGCTAATTCCTTTCAGATTTCTCCTTTGGAGTAGCAACCGTAGCACTATTTTTCTTCCTTAATGAGCTACAATTTTCTCCATGAAAGAGGACAATTAAAAGACACATGTGATTACCTGTTTTACAGCATCTATCCAAGGCTTTATTGTATGTCTAAACTAATTAGTTCTGACACAGAAATGCAATAGAGCCATTAGAATACATCACTCGCTTTCCAGAATTAAGTTTAATTGCAGGATGATGTGTACCCTCAGGCAATTTGTTCAGTGGGACCTTGGATGAGCAATTTCCAAACAGCTCTTCTGGAACATTCAGTGCTTATTTTTATGCTAAAAGATGTATGTTTGCAAGATTAAAACAAAATATTGAATTTCTGGAAATAGATTACGTTTACCTGATATCAGACATCAGCTCTGCGACCTACCAAAGATAGCCAAGTTTACAAGAGACGCTATAACGTCTTTACATACTGTAAGAAAGCTATGTCTAATAACGATACAGTGCCTTGCATAAGTATTGACCCCTTTATATAACCTGGAACTGAAATGGACTTAACTGGGGGTCTATGTCATAAATCCACACTAAATAGGGGGCCAAATCTATTTAATTAGCAAAATTATCCTCTTGGTTGCTTTTCTGACTCATACCCTCATTACATGATCAATGACTTTTCAGACAGCCTCCTGAGTCGCAGTTGTGCCATATTCCTTCTGTTTCTTAAAATAATGGATTTAATGGTGCTCTGGGGGATCTTCAAAGTTTGGGATATTTCTTTAATAACCAAATCCTAATTGCTACTTTTCCAGAACTTTGTCTTGAACTGGTTTTGGTAGTTCATTGGTTCTTCATGATGCTGTTTGTTCAGGTATGTTCAAACTCTGGGTCCTTCCAGGAACAGATGTCTTTGTATTAAGATCACATGGCTGATCTTATGACTTATGAGATCAGATGACTTCTGATGGCAAACCGGTTGCACAAGAACAAATTTTGGGGTTTCACAGAAATGGGGGTGAATACTTATGCTATCACAACATTTGCTTTTTTATATAATTTGGAAATTTTCAAAATATGTATGTATGTATGTATGTATATAGATTACATGAACAAAAGATCTTTTTTATAATTTTTCCCCCACTTCAATATTACAAGCTAATTTGTGTGTTATGTTTAAGCCCAATTAAGTCCATTTCAGTTTGTAACACTACATAATGTAGGAGAATTCAAGGGGGTGAATACTTATGCAAGGCAGTGTACGTCTCTATAATCGTGTCAATTCTAAATCTTCAGAGACCTTCGAAATGACCTACACAGATCTTTTGAATAACACAAGTCATGAAAACGGGAAGAATCATTCTTCGTTCGAAGAATCCTTCGTCATTCCACTGAATACAGATCTCAGGTCAGCATGGACACATCCATCACCCTCATCCTCCTCAGAAGGAGATGCGTTTTATACAGAGCCCTTAACGAGGACACACGGTGCTTATCAGAGGAGCATTAATATGCGTGATCTGTTATGGGTGCACTACATGACAAGATGAGGACATGTCGTGCTTTAATTAAAGTGACCTTTTCCTATGTCTCCTTGAAGAACAGGTCATCTGGAATTAACGCACAGATTAGCATATGTTATTTATCACACACACACACACACACACACACACACAGACAGAGGCTAAAGACACTAAAGATATTCTTCCTAATCGGAGAAAGGTGTCAGAAGACAAGAATACAAACAAACGAAGCAGGGTTGCCGTTTTCATCTTTAATAAAGTTGCACTCGTGCTTAGGAACAGCCATCTTTGTTTTTTAAAATGTAGGTGACATGAATGTAAAATATCATCCGATGTTTCCATAAAAATATATAGTAAAAATAAACAAGTAATCTTTCGAATGAATTGGATCCACATGACCATTGGATAAAGAGCTAGTAAGAGATGGGGGGAAGGAAACGTAATCAGGTATCAGTGAGAGGAAGGGTGTAGTGGCTGTTCCATCGCAGAGAGTTACAAACCCAGGGGCTTGTTCTTACAAACGTAGGTTTATACCTCACATCAACATACATCGAGTGCCAACTTAACAATCCAGTTCAATAAATAAACAAAAGATTTCTAGATTGTTGCTGTGTTGTAAATGTGATTACCCCGTCCCCTCCCAAGTGCACAAGTGAACCAGCAATGAGACGATAATATGCACCAGGCGCAGTTCCACCTGCAGTGAAGCTCTTCATTTACATGTAAACTGGTGTGTTCAGGAGAAAAATACACAGTGTGGATGTCACAAAAGGTTGCATTGTCGCCAAGCTATTATTGCTTACAATGTGAATCCTTTTGTGCTCTAATTAGTCAAGAGTTTTACAGTTTCAGGCCACGCTTTCAATAAAAAAAAAATATCACACTAATCACAAATGAGAGCTCTAGCATGTAAAAGTCAGAATAAACTTGTCGATGATGTCTACGCTGTCTCCTGGGGAACGTAGCCAGGCGCTCAGGTAGAGTGAAGGGATCACTGTCAGAGATGTGAAAGTCTCTGAAAGTCACCTCTCCCGTGACTGACCTCTGTTGTGTAGGCTCTGGAAGTGAGCCTCTCTCAGGACGCGGTTGATATGTTCGTACGAGGCCAGGCTTGTGGCTTCAGTTTGGTCCGAGGAACTATGTGGACTGCAGGACCTGAGGTTTTCGGCTCCATACTGACTGCTGGCGCTGCTGCTGGTCCCAGCTGCGTGCTCTGGACTACTGACTCCACTGCTGTCACTGCTGGAGGACTGAGGGTTCAACAAAAACACAGATCACTCACACTGAGGATTACGGCAGAGACTCGGCTGACATGTGGTTCTGACGGTAGTATTAGCATGAAAGATGAACCTTTGCAACTTGATCTATGGAAGCAGAGTGTACAGATGAGGAACTCAGAGAGAGCTGGACAGACTAAAGCACTGCTGCATCACTCACTTTAGGTAAAGATGATGAAAGGGCTCGACTATCAGAGGACAGTCGAACGGCATTGTGTAAGAAACCGTTCATCAAAAATATTTTAAACTAAAAAAAAATTCTGAATTTTATTACAAAATTAATTTTGGATGCCACTGAAGATCGTGTTAATTATAAAGGTTAATATGGGTGGATTTTTCCTTTAAACTGTAATCTTGCCTGGGATTGGACATTAATATACGTTGTGTGGTTTTCCTTAAACTCTGCAAATTAAACAAAAGTTCTCCAGTTATTGTGAGATGCAAATACGCAACATTTATCTCATTACAAAAGCCTAATAAATAATAAATCAATAATTGTATTGTTAAACCGTCTTTATTTCCTCTCGCACCTGTCAGGAAAATGCTGCTTGTTGACATAAATTTTCCAAAGCTAAAGAATGACATTGAAAGTTCCCCAAATGCTTACATGTAATATTGATTATAATCCCCTCCCGTACCTTCTACACTGAGCAAAGCTGATAAGCATGAGTCCGATTTTGCTAAATAGAGATCCGGTTTAATTTTCAAGAAGCTACACAGGATCATCTAAAAAGCTGTTGGTGTTTTTTTTTGAGTGAAACATACTTGAGTGCTGAGATATATAGATGAGACAGAGCAGACCTTTGGTCTCGTGTATCTCACCTCAGACTCCCACGCTTCTCACCTCAGACTCCCACGCTTCTCACCTCAGACTCCCACGCTTCTCACCTCAGACTCCCACGCATCTCACCTCAGACTCCCACGCTTCCCAACTCAGACTCCCACGCATCTCACCTCAGACTCTCACGCTTCTCACCTACACTCCCACGCTTCTCACCTCGGACTCCCACGCATCTCACCTCAGACTCCCACGCTTCTCACCGCAGACTCCCACGCTTCTCACCTCAGACTCCCACGCATCTCACCTCAGACTCCCACGCTTCTCACCTCAGACTCCCACGCATCCCACCTCAGACTCCCACGCTTCCCACCTCAGACTCCCACGCTTCTCACCTCAGTCTCCCACGCTTCCCACCTCAGTCTCCCACGCATCTCACCTCAGACTCTCACACTTCTCACCTCAGACTCCCACGCTTCTCTGCTCCCCTCAGAACACTGGAGTGTTGTGCTTGATCTTTTGGCCTGAGGCATCAGAAGTGCATCATCATCCTCGCCTTGAGTACGCTGTCGTTTCCTTAAAAAAGTTAGCAAGACATCTTGAACAATACTGATCAATTAAAGAGCACCATCATCACCACTCCTTTAACGTCAGACACGTTTGAACTTTCTTATACATTAAATCACTGGTCAAGCGTTAATCCGCAGGTGCATCAGTTCATTCCAACACGGACATTCTCCCAGTTTAAGACAAAACAACTCACCTGTTTTCAGATAACATGGCGAATCCCTATAGAGTTAACTAATTTCCTCTCGTCTAGGCACTGGATCTGATTGTATTAGCTGCAGCTGCACCCTGTAGTCACATTAACAAACAAACAAAAAATGTAACTGGCTAATTGTTAGCTCAGCTAGCTAGCGGCGCTTACAAGTGACAAAAAATCTATATTCAGCCACATCCAGGTTTACCTTTTGGTTTATTATTAGAACGTTTAAGTGTTAAATATACACCACATCTGACGCTTATGCAGTGTCTCCTGTTAGCCAGCTAACCAGACCGCTCACAGACTAGCCAGCTGGTTTACCTGTCATCCTGCTACTGCCTGGGCAGCTGGCACCGTTAGCCTGAAAGCTAGCTAGCTAGCAGGGGGAAGTTGTAAACATGAGGTTTATTAAAGAGGTTCTCACAGCAGTACCGATTATTAACCCTCCCAAATAACCACTTATCACTAACGTCCCCTTTACTACAAACCATTAATAGTTACTGGTTTAATTGTAAAAAAAAAATAGCTACCTAAGTACTTCATACAACTAGCGCTTAGCCACTACTGATATTTACATAGCAGTGCGCATGCGTCAACTCAAAGCCACAACGTATGTAACAGTTTGCTCGTGACGCCATTTCCGGTATCCACTTAGAGAAATATTTGATAGATTTATTTTTCAAATATGTTCGTATTTGGATTGAAAATAAGAAATGTTGAAATATTTAATATTCCAATAGCTTATATAGCTTACACAATTATTTATTTATTTATTTATTTATTTATTTATAAAGGGCCTCAGGGAAAACACACACACACACAAACATAAACACAAACTGCGTAATGTAAACATCTGTAACTCATGCTCAAACTCCACTGCGAGATTAAACATTGCTCTAAATGTTTTGCCATATATTTCATTAAGTTAATCAGTCCTTCTTCACTTTTTCTTTTTTCTTTTCTTTTCTTTTCTTTTCTTTTCTTTTATTTTCTGTGCACCTGACTTATGCGACATCTTATCAAACCTGGAGGCATTAAAGTAACCAGAGACCCTTTTAGATAGCAGATCTGCTGAATCAGGTGAATCCAGCACAACAAACCTTTTTTTTCCAAATTAAGGGAAAATACATATTATAATATGAATGTATGACTATAATATTATCCATTATATCTTGATCAAATCTGTCCCCAGTCATGGAGCTGCAGATTCATAGAATATTTTCAATTAAGTGACTGTAGTGATAATAAAATAATATCCATGGTGTCATCACAGCCCCACGGGCTTTTTGTGTTCTGACGCAGAGTAATAAAAGTTATGTGAAAGTAGAATGAATCCCAAACACGAGTGTATAGGGGTCTACATAGTGCACGCTCCACAGAGCCGTTTGGGACTGAGCCTAGCAACAGCCTCGCGCGCTTGGAAGCCGGAAGTAGGCGCCAGTGACACAGGCGCAGGAGGAGGGAGCGACGACTGGCCTCTCCGCCGCAGCGGCGCTGTCTTCTTCTCCCGAGTAATTAATAAAAAGCAGAATGGGAAATACGGATTCGAAGCTGAAATTTCGTAAAGCGGTAATACAGCTGACCACGAAGACTCAGGTTGGTGGTGTTTGTTATGAATGTAAGGCTACACGGCGTGTCGGAGCGCGGAAAGCTTTCCAGATGGAGTGAATCAGGCGGTGGATCTCCGCAACATCCAGGATGCGCATATGACTCAGATCTCATTATATAAGCCTGATAGACCATTTTAATACTAATGACACCCAGTCTTATTTATTTAACCCGCTTTTTCCTCTTATATTTCTTCTACTATGTCGCGTTGCACCTGCCAGGGGCTGCAGCCTGTCGACGTTATTTTCCCAAAAGCTCATGAGAAGCCGTTAGGGAAAAAAAAAAACTCATTATCTGAGTTAATGGCACGCTTTGTTTATTTTCATCATTTCTTTAGGCAATTTAATCTCTTCGTCTTGACTTTTTAATTTTATAAACTGAGCGAGTCTGTTAAGCAATCCCCATATCTCTCTCTCTTTTTTTTTTTTTTTTTAAATATAATAATAATTATTATTATTATTCCTGTTAAACGGAAATATCTGCCACGTCAGTTGTCAATAATAATAATTAAAAAAAAAAAAAAAAAAAAACAATTAATCCAGTCAAATAAACATCCAGTTAGTCTGAGTCCTGTGATCACGCGAGATTTTAACTTCACGCGCGACGTGTTTATCTGTAGCACTCAGCAGGCTTTATTTAGTCAGGCTGGTGCGTACGTGCTTTGTGTGAAGGGAAAAATTCCTAGTTTTATATACACTTAAATTTTTTTTATTGATAACCTGTCTAAATCTGGACAAAGTTAATCAAAATGACCTAATTGAATACAATAATACTTTACACTGTGAAGCATTTGGCTAGCCTATGTTTACCTTTGGCTTTTAATTGTGTACAAGAGAAATGAATTCATTTTTATTCCAGGATCTTTCCCTCAAAAACTGTTCAGTTCCACAGTTTATAGTCATTTACTGCCTGTCTTCACATCTCGAGGATGTTCTGTGGGTGTATTCATATCCTCTAATGATTTAATAAGAAAAAGGACAAGCATATAATTAAACAATTTTTTTATGAGTATTAAGGAATTTCTTGGGCTTTCACTTCTACTGAAGCAGCCAGGCCCACAAGGCAAGACACAAACACACACGCACAAAACCAACGAAATGTAAACAGCTGTCAATAATCAAACTATAACTCATTCTAATGTGAGATTCAATATTGCTTACACATCCTACTATAGGAGGCGCTTAAATGAGTTGCCTTAACCCTCATCGTTTTATCAACTAGACATTTTTCAGATAGTTCCATATATTCTGCATGTCAGTGGACTACTACACCCAGTTTGCCCCTCACCGAGCCCAGGACAGCTTCCTTGCTTGTCCCCCCAACCCCCCCGTAGGGGGACAGTGGGGCGGGAAGCAGATTTACTTGACGTGTGTTTTCCTGATAGGCTCCAGGTCTGTGTGTTGTCAAAAATCATCTGGGATGACATGGAGCATGTGTTACGTTGCATGTACTCAAATGGACCACACAGAACACTGCACTGACGTATGTCTTTTGCTTTCAGCCAGTGGAAGCCACAGATGATGCCTTCTGGGACCAGTTTTGGGCTGACACTGCCACCTCAGTCCAGGATGTATTCGCCCTTGTGCCAGCCGCGGAGATCCGGGCAGTAAGAGAGGAATCGCCCTCCAATCTGGCAACCCTGTGTTATAAGGTAGACGCATTCTCAGGCAAAATGAATTCACCATGTGTCCAGGGACTTGTGTAAACTTTAAGCAATTGATCCCATAGTCCTGAAATGAAGTCGTGTTTGGTTTTGTTTCGCCTTTCATTAATGTGCGGCAGAGATTGTTTGGGTGAATGAAGTGCTTGTGCAGGAAAGCGGTCTGTGTGCTTCCCTTCCTGTCTACAGCCTTCTGCTTCCTTTTGAACACAGCAGCAATAAAGAAACATCTGAACAGCAGTCTTCTGATTTTATAAATGCTCAGAGACAGAACTGAGACTATATGCGTCAAGGAGCAGCAATTAGGATCAGCTTTCCTTTGTATATATGCTGGCATTCATGAGTACGTGAATAACCCCTTTCAGTGGGCCTTCTTGTGTGGCTTATTGAAGTGAACCTGTCTGATCCTAGATCAGTAATCTTTATTTCAAGACCTTTGACGACATTAGGTCTATTATACCTACTATACTATACATCACTATACAGTACTGTGATGTACATCATGTACAACACACTCTCACAACAGGAGCAAGTGACAAATTAAAGGAAAAGCCAGTGGTTCTGTTAGAAGTTTATTTTTGCTATTTTTGGATCCACTTGTCCCCCTAGAGGATCGCCCACTGCAAATCAATACACAGTTCTTCTGAAGGCTGACTTTTATCCCATGTGGAAGCATTTCTTTTCTAATAGGAGTGGTCTCTTCCAGGATGACTCCGCCCCCATCCACAGAGCACGAGGCTGATATAAATATAAACCAATTGGCAATTTAAACCACAGCAATTTTGAGCACAAGCTATTTGCTCTAATGTTAATGAAGATGGCTTTTTTTTTCATATCTGACCACTCTGTCCTGTCGATATGAAAGGAGAAATTGCCCATTTCCCCTGACTCTTATTGTGGGGTCCCAAGGGATGCACACATCTACCACAGCCAGAAAGGATTAGAGACAAGGCGTGTTAATATCTCCCAATGGGTTAATAAATGAAATGTGCGGTTTTGTTTTTAATGGGAGGAAATATACTTGGCTGGTCTTCAATAAACCTGGGCACAATGCCAAAATACCACCACTGTGTTGGAAACACTGAACTTGCAGTGACCACCTCTTCTACTGATGTGACGTATTAGTGTATTTTCACCACTTGAGAGAATATCTTTTGGTAGAATGCCGTTCATCCCTCCAGTACGGTTCCAGAAGCTGTTCTGGATGGCTTGTAGTGGCCCAAAACGGTACTGACATACTTTACCATGGGCTTTCCTTTAAATTGTCATGAACCTATAGTACATGCAGATGATATTTCATATTTCATTAGTAGATGTGCATTTTCCTCAACAGCTGAAGCCCTTTCTTTACAAAAACAACTGAAAATTCCTCACTACTAATCTACTAGGTCCAAACTGTGTGTATGTTTACATGCATTGATGCCCAGATGATGGATGAATATGAATTGGTTTGGCATATGACCTTTTAGTTAGCACTTAAAGGATCAAAGACAGAAGAAGCAGATTGCTTTGAGTGAAAGGTTAGCCCAAGCCATATATCAGGCTGAAGTGAGTGTGAGCAGTGTACGCCCAATCTTTTTTTAAACAACTGGAAGGACTAGAGATCGGTCTCTAAAGCTGATTTTGTGTTTGTATGTACATGCATGTGTGTTAACATCCATGGTAGCTTGCTTGATGTATTTCCATTTCACAGGCAGTGGAGAAGCTGGTGCAGGCAGCCGAATCAGGATGCCCCAGCGAGAGAGAGAAGCAGGTTGTGCTAAACTGTACACGCATTCTTAGCCGCATCCTGCCTTACATTTTTGAAGACCAGGACTGGAGGGGCTTCTTTTGGTCCACCGTGCCCGGGGCCGGACGAGCTGGCGTGAGTAACTCGTCTCTCCATTTCAGGATTCGTCATTTCAAACAGCACTTGAAAAGACAGAGATAAGACACCCACACTGCTGGAGTTGTGAGTGAAGGAGCAGAGCTGCGGCTGACACAGAGCTCTGATTCAGGCTGTTGTTTGAGAGTATGAGAACAAGGTTGGCCCATGTGTATCAGGTTTCTCAAAGTGAGAGTGCTGCTACTAGATCAACTCAGATCTGTCCATTCTATAGCACGTAGTAGCCGGAAACATAATGGCACTTGGTTTTTAATAGAAAATGAGAATTCACTGGTCTGCAAAAGAAGAACTGTCTATTTGAGGTGTGGTTTTTTTTTTTTGCTCTTTAGAGTCTGATCTTGCATTAAAAGATAATGATAATTTTTTCCTTTAGCCCTAAACGCACATAAGCACAAACAGTAAAAGAGTAAAGAGTAAACAGTAAAGAGTGTAATTCAAATGATAGGTTTATATTAATGTGCTTGTTGCAATACGGTATTGTTTCTATAGCAACAACCCATTTACTCGTATGACTTGTATGGTGGACGATCTACATAATCTAAGGCTAATTTGAAAATGGACAAAAATATGTTGTAATTTAAGAAAGACAAATGTGTAATGCTTGATATGGAGATGCTTTCTGGAATGATTTGTTCAGTTAGCATTTAGTCTCAGGTGTTTTCAGGACCTAGGACTTTGTGCTTTGTGGTTTCTTGCTCTTTACTTAATTAAATGGGTGTTTTTTGGGGGGGTTTGTTTCACAGAGATGATCACTACAGCACTGCTATAGTCACTGGAAAGCTTTGCAAGTCTATTTCAGAGTAGGACAATATCAATATAAAAATATTCCCCACACTGTGAATATACACACTCAATGCCATATTGAATTAAGCTGAGGTCATGATAACAGTGTATTACTATTTGCATTCATTAGTTGTTAACGATGTTAGCATCTTGTGGGTATTCCTCCAAGCCGGCTCTCTTGTCTCAGCAGATGGATGAGATGGACGACGATGATGATGGAGCACGGCCGCTGGCAGAGTCTCTGCTTCTGGCCATCTCCGACCTGCTCTTCTGTCCCGAGTTCACCGTGCAGAGCCATAAGAGAGGAGGACCTGTGAGTAACCTGTTAGAATCGCTGTACCGTTTGTACCCTGTGTCCTTTCCTATTGTTACGTTTGGCCAAATCCCCTTAACTTCCTGGTTCAGCTCATTCAAATGTAAACCGGACAAGGTTTCTTTCCTCCATTTTCTTCTCTTTAATCCCTTAGAGGATTACTGGCTGACAGGTTCTGTGGTATGAGGAAGTAGGAGAAGCATTTTGGATGTGTATCAAGCTGAATGGTTAATAAATTTTATATTAAGTTGACAACTGACAATATTCGCAACTTTCTAGATCAATCAGCGGTTTTTACTCTTGCAAGAAAGTATGATTTCTTACTGTCAGAAAGTTGCTGATGTATTTTGCTGTTTTGTGTCTTAGTTTTTAGCGAGTATAATAACCATTGTGGAGCTCCATACTGAACGATCAAAGTGGTTCCACATATTATTGCAAATAGATATACAGTATGTATATTGATTTGAATTACATTTATCTCTCGGTCATATTCTGTAGCTTGACACATTCGGCGCAGGACATGCCATCCTCTAAATAACCCGACTATTTTATTTAACACATCACTTCAGTAGTTTGGTCCATGTTACTGTTTTATGAGCAGTATGGGTTTATTCCAGATGGCTGCCCTCTCTGCTGGTGATGGTTGTGTATCATTGTGTGCACAGAAAATGAGGAGTTGTAGATGCACCGTGAGTTCACACGAGCTGATTGCTAATGCAGGAGTTTGTCTGCTTCTTTACTATTAGAAGATACTCACTAGCATCTACATGAGTTAATCGTATGATGGTTTGAATGCTTTATCTAATGTCCTGTTTTTTCTCTCTCATTATTTGGTTACTGGTGCTCTGTCTTTCTCTCTCTCTCTCTGTCTCCCTCTCTCTCTTTCTCTTTCTCTCTCCCTCCCCAACCCCAAGCACAGCCATAAAGGTGTTTGTGCGTGACAATTTAAAAAAAAAAAAAAATTTAAATCCCAATCCCGCTGTTCCCACAGTAATTATTTTTGCTTGTACCCGAACTTAGTTTCCGTTTCTTAAAATCTAAACCAATTGGTAATTTAAACCACAGCAACCCTGACCACAAGACATCTGCTCACACAGCCAGAAACATTTGGAATCAAAGTGTGTTAATTTCTCCTAAAATATTAATAAATTTTTTTTTAAATGGGAGGAAATATACTTGACTTGGGCATAGTGCCAAATTATCATCTATGTGTTGGTGACCACCTCTTCTTGATGACTGAAAACATGAAAAAAAAAAAGTTTCTACGTGAGAATCAAATGGAAATCCGTTGTAATCTCATGGCTGTACTTTCCAGGATTCACTGGAGGATATGCAGTCGCTGGACAGCTGCGAGTACATCTGGGAGGCAGGGGTGGGCTTTGCACAGTCGCCACCACTCAACTACATCCATGATATTAACAGGTGAGCACGCAATCAAATGCACTTCTGTTTCCAGCCGAGAGTGTTTTCTCATGTTTCCTGGGTAACCTTTTAATCAGTAACCACCACACAAGGCCTATTCAGAGAGATTCTTATCTCAAATCACGTCATCTGAGGTTATTAGGTAGCAACCTGACCGGTCTGTTTGCTTTCTTCTCCTGCTTGGGCAGGATGCTGTCTGTGGCAGATTTACAACAAGGAGTTCAGAGTGAACTGTGATCATTAAAATGCAATATGTAAAGAAAGCAGAGAATCTTGTTGTTTGAGTATTGTTAATGGTTAGTGTGTGTGTGTGTGCGCACGTGTGTGGTGGGTGTGCAGGACTGAGCTGTTGAGGCTGCTGCTGACCTGTTTCTCCGAGGCCATGTACTTGCCACCATCTTCAGATGGCACCATCGTCAATCCCTGGGTCACTTTCTTTTGCTCTACTGAGAATAGGTGAGTTGTTCAGCCTACAGTAAGAATGTATAAAGTGCAAACAGGGAGGAAACTGAAATAGTTCTGCAGCTCAATGCTAAAGGGCATGGTCACGTTTTTGTGTGTGTGTGTGTGTGTGTGTGTGTGTGTGTGTGCTAGCGTTTTAAAAATGAGGTTACCGTGCAAAAGGGAGAAAATTGCATTCAAAGATTAAACCAATGACTCCACTGAAACACACCAGCACACCGACTGCCTAAAACAGCTGTTTTATGATTTAATTAGCATTCATTTTAATGTCATAACTAAATAAAATCTAAAAGTAATAGATATGGCCATTAAAACCTTTATAACCTCCAGACTGACAGGCTATTCACAAGTCCCGCCCTTCCAGCAATCATTCAATATTTAAAAATGTCATTTATTTTATAGATCATTAGAATTAATAATATTTACATTATAAACTAGATGCAGTGTCCTTAATTACTCTGACATCATGTCTAGATTATTTCATTCGGGATAATCTTAGCCTGATTTTAATATTATCCTGAGCTTACCGAGTATAGCAAGCGAACCTCTAGGTTTGTAACCAGAACTGCATTAGTGTCAATTGATCAAAGATTACACGTTCAGGATGGAAAAAGAATCACTTTGATCATCAGCGTCATCCACATCAGTCTCTCTTCTCCCGAGTTAATATCACATATGACTCCGCTCTTACATTAGTGCTGAAAAAATTGCTAATGAATTAATTGATTTTTTTCCTCATATTGGCTAAATATCGTATTACTTTATTAGCAGTCATTACATCCTTACCTGCACTATCTTTACAGTGTCAGTGACGGTGCATGTACATTGCGAACATTACTCTGACACCTCGTAAACTATTACGACAACTATTAAACTATTAGGCTTATGTTTGTGTTGCTATGTTCAGCAACTTGATCACAACTTTACAACTGCATGTGGAAAACAAATTTAGCTAGCAGGCTAGCAGTTATGGAATTACACAATGAGTCATCAATCCATTAGATTAATATTCTTTGATGCCACTGCATCATCTCGAACTCGTGCAGCAAAACAAACTGGGAAGCTGATAAAATATTCCGGTGTAGTTTTGGCCAGATGTATGACATGCCAGAGAATGTTATAGACAGAAAAATCTTAAAACAATTTTGGTCAAAGTGACATGTGACAGGGTTTCCCCGACCGCCAGACCATAATATGCAATGCGAGCTGGTATAGTAGATAAAAAATGTGAGAGGTTTGATTTGATTAACATCGAAATTAAAACAGGCAGGGTTGTGACTGTCACACACTGATTCTCCATCTGAAATGAATAGAGGGTAAATGAGGTTTTAAAATCTGTTCCTGGAGCTTGTTCCACTAACGACTGGAAGCTTCTTGTACTTATCAGAGTTTCTCTCTCAGAGTTTTGTCTATTTTGTCTTGACCACTTCTCGTGTGACGCTTGTTTTGGCTCTTACTTTTGCTTTCATGACCTTGTGCTGCATCCTCTCGTTACACCTCCTCCTCCTCCTTCCGCTGTGTGTCTGTATCATCACAAGCGCTATCACTGTTTTGACTCTAAAATTTGAGTATCACACTGTGACTTTTTTTTTTTTATTGGTACTTTTTAAAATGGGTATTACATCTGTATTTGTGCAGATATATCCACCTAACTCCACCTTGCCTGTCATTCTGTAGTTTCTGTTCAGATTTTTGCTTCATTATATGGCATCAGAAGTTAAGAAACTGCAATGAACACCACTGAATGCGGCCAAATAGGCTTGGACTTCACAAAAGGGGAAGACTTTTAATTCACTGTAACTAAATCAACACAAACGTCATAGCAAACACCTCAGCAAAGATNGGGGTTGAGTCAGGAGAAATTATTTACTGCTTTCTTTACTGCTGCATCGCTCCTTTTGTCAGGATTTACACACATACACACACCAATCAGCCATAGCATTAAAACCACATGGCTAATATTGTGTCGATCGTACTTGTGACACCAAAACATGCTCTGACCTGTAGAGGCATGGACTCCACAAGACCTCTGAAGGTGATATCTGTCACCATGATGTTAGCAGCAGATCCTTTAAGTTCTGTAAGTTGCAGGTGGGGCCTCCACCTTAAATAAATGTACACTACTCAGTTAGGACAGTAGGGTCAAAATACAGTGTGTTCTCTTAGGTACACCTACATTGTTACTATACTCATATTCTCAGGTAAACCCACCATATAAAGGTTTAGGTTATCAAACTCAGCCCAGGTGTTAACAATCCCAGGAACACTACATCACCTGCTTATACCAGCACCAGTGTCCTCGATGTGCTGAGAATAAACCGCCTGAATAAACTGGCCAGCTGTGCTCCTGTACTAATCCCTGTCCACTGCTGAACAGATAGAGGCAGTGAACAATCGTCCACAGCAACAGATGGGCTACAGTGAGTAATTGTATAGCTACAAAGTGACCCATATGGCAGGTTTACATGATAAAAAAGACTAATGAATGTAGTTCCCTAGCAACTCAATGTATATCTAAACATCCTGTTTGCACACCATTTTCTTCGCTTAGAAAAGGCTTTCACAATGCCATCCATTTCATTCAAATGCTAACACTTGTGTAGTTGAGTACAAAGGTTTGTAAAATCTGCTCTGAGATCATCATCAGGTTACTACTGAATATTTATGTCACAATTGCAAAGAGGCAGTCTTTCTGGCATATTTGTATTATTTTACTATTAATATCTATAACATACACTAACTGTTTTTTTATTTTCTAATGTCTTATAACGAGGGAGCCCCTATGAACTCTAATTCACATTAATTATAGGGATTTCTCTGTGTTCTTTATTATAGCCTAAGGAGTATAACTTTTAGACTCAGCTGTATGTTCCTTCCTGTTAGTTATTGTTGTTGAACAGTCAGCTCAAATAATATGTTTCTCTTTGTTTGTTTGTGTTACCGTCAAGAACATTCTTCCTTAATGTTAGCAAAGAATTATGCTGATAAATATGATCAGACAAAATGATATTCATCTCTGATAACTGATTAAATACAGACAGTTTTTGGGCCCTACAGCATGTGACATTAAGGGTTATCTGATTTAAAAATATCACTGATCGAAAGAGAGCAAGTCCAGAGTAAGTGTTTGTATGTGTCTCTCTCTACAATCCCTCCAGGCACGCCCTGCCTCTGTTTACCTCCCTGATTAACGTGGTGTGTGCGTATGACCCGGTGGGCTACGGCATTCCCTACAACCACCTGCTGTTCTCAGACTACAGGGAGCAGCTGGTGGAGCAGGCAGTGCAGATCCTCATCGTCACTCTGGAGCACGAGAACGCTCAGCCCCAGCGTGCTCCCTCCCCCTCCAGCATGGACGAGCAGGATGTAGGAGTGCCACCACACCTTTAACACACACACACACATATGCACACATGCTTGGAAGTGTGAAAAACTTCCACTGTGACTGAAGATTTACTTAAATAAAAATGAAAGCCATTTGGAAACAATAACCATGATGTATTGTAATTAGCAATATTAGTATTTATGGGCCTGTATTTACTGTAAGTCGTGTTTGAAATTTTCAGAGCACATCCCAAACACAGTCCTTCTGTTGATATCATGTAAGCCTTATGAATAATCTTTTAAGGAAACTAAGGGTTGTAGCTGAGCATTTATGTTCTGCTTGGGGCAGAATTTCTGGTCCGGAAAAATGTAAATATAAGCCGGAAATGACCAAATAAGAAACCCATTGCATGGCAAGTTTTCAGCTTTAAAACCCCAGGCAACAACGGTAGATTCAAGAACTATATACACTCCTGAACAAAATCTTAAGACCAGGGAAAATATTACAAGTATTCACACTTCGCACTGCTGGATCGTAA
>CM074957.1:13363213-13374329 GCA_037577455.1 Pangasius macronema
TCAATAATGTAGAAGTCATAAAGTAAAAATCTATAACAAAGTTTGTAAAAAATAGGGTGCCTAAGACTTTTGCACAGTACTGTACACTGCACCTAAGATCCACAAGCTCTTCATTTGGTTTCGAAGTAAATATTAAAAGACAAAAAGAAGCATAAAAAAATAGATAGTATCATTTACAAAAAATTCTATTTATAAAAGTTTAATAAAAGTTATATGAACAGGTATTGTCTAAGGCTATAGATTCAAGAGGTAAGGTACACCTCAAAAAGACTGGCTACTGAGTGCATGCGGTAAAAGATCCCAAAAGGCAGTCCAATGTTAACCACAGCCACCCACATGCTAAACTGGTAGAATTCCTCTCCAAGGGGGTTGTCAAACTGTGGCCGTGCTCCGAAGGCAGGTATGATCCAAAGCTGCGAGTAAAAGCGGCAAAGTTTAGATGTAGCTCAGCCAAAATGCTCTAGACAGTATTAATGCCCCAAGTGCATTACCTACTGAAAATGAATGGGTGCAAAATAAACGATGAATTTGTGGTCAGTGTGCACATAAAGTCGAGCGTTTTTTGGTTGGTTATTTTAGTCTGCACCCAAGTGTGATTGCTGTGTTCTCACATGTCTCTCACCGTGGAGGTAAATGCACCAGGGTTTGAATCACATGGACTAAACGCTGCATATGTGAGCATCCTAAGATTCTATTATTGGGTCCCAGTGAATGGGACACACCTTGCTAACTGCTCTAACTGCTAGGTGCATGCTCACCATCCACTTTTAATACAAACACATGTATACATGCTCATTCATGGCAATTATCCAATCAGCAAATCATGTGGCAGTGACACAATGCTTAAGATCATGCAGCAAATACCAGTCTGGCTATTCTCCTCAACAATGCCTTTCTCATCAACAAGGCATTTCTGTCTGCAGAACTACCGCTCACTGGATGTTTTTTGTTTTTCGCACCATTCTGTGTAAACGCTTACATTTTTCCCCATTCTGATGTTTGCTGTAAACATTAAATGAAGGTCTTGACTTTCATCTATATGATTTTATGCACTGTGCTGCTGCATCATGATTGGCTGATTGGATGATTGGCATAAATGAGCAGGTGTTCCTATTAAAGTGTCTGCCAAGTGTAGATTCAGTAACAGTGGCCAAGTTATATTGCGTACTACTATCTGGACCACATGAAGCCAATTTCAGATCAGCACTATTGCTCGTATTTTGCTATTGTAGAAAGGAAGAAAGGAACTCACAATAATGTTGCAAAACAGCAGAAATGACGAGATCTCCTTGAGAAGCTTCCTCTTCCAGGGCAGGGGCTTGTGGACCGAGATGGCAATGGAGCCACGAGGCGTGAGCACGTTGCTGGACCTCCTGTGCTCATCGTGTGCTTGCAAGGCGAGCAGATTGGAGAAGATGCTGGCACGGCGTGTGTCCTGGTGTGGTTCTCGCCGCAAGCCTTCAATGATGAACACATTCTGTGCACAAAGCTCGACTACAGTGAGCACGCTCCAGGCCAGGTTGAGGGCGTTGACTAGGCCGCCCACACCGATTCCCAGCACGGCCACAATGGTGAAGTAGGAGATAGTAAGCTGGCCTACAGAGGCTCCCATTAACAGCCCCACATCCAGGCTGCGTGTTGGGTTCTTGCCTACTGCATGCTCACGCTGCTCCAGCCGGTACAGAGTGCAACCACCCACTGCTGCCACAGTCATCAGGACCACTGTAATTGTGTTGGCCACATAGTACATAATGAGGGCCGTGTCCTTCTTCTCTTGCTCATGAGATGATACATCCACCTCATACACCACAAATATGGTCAGGCCAGCCACCAACACCAGGAGGCCAGTAGCTGGGCCTATCAGCACGTCACGCATGTGGAAGCGGTGCTCATGATGCCCGTGGTCATCCACCAGCCGGCCCACATTTTTCCACATCACATACGCCATAGCTGAAGCAAACAGGCTGTACTCAATGTTGAACGGATAGAGGTAATAGTAGGCTTCTTCGAAGATGCTGCATGCCGCAAGGCTGCATACACAACTGCTGTCGCCATCAGAAGAGCTGGCTAATAGAGAAGGGAAAGGTTTTAAGATTGGCATGCTGTATCATTGTTTCATTTCCATTTGATTTCTGTAGCGGTTTTAGCAATAGGCATTGTCACAAAGCAGCTTTACAGAAACCTCAATGTACATTTACATCCTTAATGAAAATGCCAGAGGTCACAGAAGCATACCTATATTTTTCCCCTCTTTAAGAGTTTAAAATCCAGTTTCAATCAATATGTAAATTAGAAACGGCTACAAACTAGCACACGCCCAACCGGTTACCTTAAAGCTGTGTTGCACGGCCTGTATTTGCATATTGTCACATGATAGGCTCGTATGATAGCCATCTTATGATACAATAACACCTTTCACATGTTCTAGTGAAATTTTCCAGCTCTTTCTGCAGCACGGACTGCACTTTGACCGGTCTGGACACTTCAATTAAATTAAATCACTTAAACTTTATAATTAAAAATGTCTTTAATGAGGTTTAAGGTGAGAGTAAGACAGCTTGTGCAGCTGCACACCTATAGAACTGAAATAAAATATTTATTTAAAATATTTTATTATATATTATTAAACAGGATGACAACGAGTTAAGAATGTAAGAGATCAGCATATTAGAGGATTCAGTAATGAGAAAACATACCTCTAACTGAGAGACTCCGGGAACCGAGGCTACGAGTATCATTGGGATAGACTGTTTGATGGAGAGACTCTTCTGTCACTGCAGTCATCCATATCATCAGGTTTGTGGCCAAGGTGAGCATTAGCCCAGAGCTAGACAGACACAGAGACACAAATATGAACTCTTTTGAACCACAACATAATTTCAGGGTCTCATAATAAGAGCAATGATCTTAATGAGCTCTACATTGTCACAAATGACCCAGACAGACACTATGGATATCCACCACACTTACCGAGTTATGTTTCTCTGCACTTGCACACAATCCTTGGCATGGAGCCAGAGAAAGTAAGTCTGAAATGTCGAAGAAAAATCATATGCACAAGTACGGTTAGAGATAATACAGTGACAACAATAGGGCAACGGGATTTTTCGCTTGTCTGTGGTCACCTCACCTGCACCAGAATAAACATGGCTTGCACAATGGGGAAGATGATTTTCACAGGTGAGTCACAGTGCACATGACCCACATAGAAGGCGATCTTAAAAAAGTCCATGATTAAGCTGCAGATTCCAAACAGCACCAGGCCACCTAATGAAGAGGCATGCACTTACAGTTATTCATAGATAAAAAGCAAATATAGCTTATTTACTTTTCCAGTGGATTCAGGAGAAATTTGTGGAAAAAACTTAAAAGTAGATAAGCCAAAGTTTCAAACAGTCTGATACTTCAGCCCTGTCAAATTCTCAAATATAAGTTGTAAGAAGGTGTTTAGTTTTCTGTACAAGCACGGCTCAGACAGTAGTGCTGCCCACAAGCCAATTCTTACAGTTTCTATAGTAACAACTGGTTAACTGGGACTTGTATGTTGAATGCTCCAGATAAACTAAGACTAATAAAAACTGGATAAAAAAATGTGCTGTTATTTAACAAAGAAAAACATATATTCATTAATATGGTGAAATTTTCTCTGAGGAGATTTTTTTGTGTGTGCTTTTTTTTTGGAAGGAGTCTCCAGTGTCAGCTGTTTGTAACAGCCAGAGGTAAAGCTGTAACTATAAGTCATGCCATCATACTTTTACTGTCAGTTTATAGTTACAATTAATGTTGTACAACATCAGTGAAACAAACCACAAAGCCTTCTGTCATGAAGAATCTCCTGAAAGGTCCTTATCGGGTTCCACTCTTATCAGCAAAGAACAGGAATTCTACAGTGGGTACACTGGACAGCTGAAGGTTGGAATAACATCACCTTATCTTTTTCCAATCTTCAGCTGTTATGTTTCTGTGATCCTGTGTCCTCCGTAGCATCACATTCCTGTTCTTGCCTCAAGTTTTGATGTATTAAATGCTCTGAGCTTCTTTTCTCGTCACCGCGGTGGTTATTTGAGTTACAGTAGCCTTTCTGTCATTTCAAACCAGTCTGGTCATTCTCCTCAGCCCTCTTTCATCAACAAGGCTCAGAACTACCACTCACTGGACGTTTGTTGTTGTTGTTGTTTTCGCACCTTTCTGTGTAAACTCTACAGACTGCTGTGCATGAAAATCCCAGAAGATCAGCAGTTTCTGAACTCTACAACCATGCCATGGTCAAAGTCATTGAGCTCACATTTTTTTCCCAATTCTGATCTTTGATGTGAACATTAACCTGTATCTATATTCACTGTCCCACTGCCACATGATTGTTTTTTTAGATAACTGATTGGATGCAGGTACCCATTGCAACCGAACAAAATGTCTAAGTTAGCTCCTCCTTCCTGGCTGGGGTCCAGCCAAGTCCAGGAGGTGGACACAATTTACAGTTAAGTGTGTTGTTTTGTGTTGGGGTTGGGGTTAGACTTACTGGAGGAGTTGGATTAGGTCCAGCTCCACACCCCTGGACTTTTGGTTCTGCAACAAGGACTATGTCCATGAAAGATCAGGTGTATAGATGATATATATATATATAAAAGGTGTATAGATATACATATAAAATTCATTAGTGTGGATGTTGATTACATGTGTAGAGAAACCACACACACACACACACACACACACACACTCACCTCTGAGCCACACGGGCCCTGCGTGCATATCCTTGTAGAGCACGGCGTCATCCTCGCGGCACGTGTACGCCTTGTAGATGACCATCCAGGCGGTAGTGGAGACGATCAGCACCACGAGGTAGAGCTGCAGGTGCACGCTGGTTACGTGGAGTGCGTTAAACACGCTGCCGCCGACGAGCGCGCATCCGAGCACGAGCACGTTGACGAGCACGGCGCCGGACAGCAGCCAGCCCCAGCTGCGCGACGAGTCTCGCCAGGAGCCGGTGGACAGGGCGATGCTGGCCGAGCGCATCCCCCGCGCCATGTGCGTCCCTGCATGTTGCACCGTGGCGATATGGCTCTCCTGAAGCTCTGGCTCCTCTTTGGTGCTCATCATGCCTGCCTCAAAAGGTAAGCCATGGATGTACATGCTCAGTTCATGCAGATCGAACAGCTTTAGGGTGCTGTAGTGCATTGCTGCGATTATGATTATGATTATGATTATGAATAATAAAGCTGGACGGTGACTCTCACGCAGCAGCGCACAGCAGGTAATATAACGCTCAGCCGCCAAGGGATCACTTATAAGTATGTAATATTGTTCACGTGACTAACTGCACATGTGATGCGTCAGACGAGGCGTGGACCAAGTTATAATATCCCAGATTTTATGTGTTTATGGTATTTTCAGCACAGTTATCCATATCAGTGAGGCATATGAAGAAAAAAAAGAAAGGCAAGAAGTCTTTGGAGTATCATTATCATGAGCAGCAAGGTCAAATAGTGCATGTTAAGATAATAATAATAATAATAATAATAATAATAATAATAATGAAAAACTAAGTGTTATCAGTTCAAAAGTCATATTAACGAAACAGTCAAATAGTCCAAGTTTAGATAATAATAATAGTGGAAAAACAATGTGTTATCAAGTCAAAAGGTTACATCTTCATATCTGAATGTGATATTAATAGCTTATTCTCTGATCATTTGTATATCATTTGCTGACAGCCAGAGCAACTTGTGGATTCTCTCAGTTGTAATGTTCATCTTTGTCATATCCATTCTGCCAAAATATCTTACAGTTTTCTTCAGTCCTGATCTTTGTTATTTTCAAACTATTTTACTATTGATTTGCAATATGTGTTAGATCTGCTTGTATTAGGTTAGTTGTACTGTTGTGTTGTTGCATCACACACTCATTCATTCATTGATTCATTTATGTTTTAGATAAATTGTAAAATAGTCAGAAAGTGTTTGGTACGCTTCAGGATGAGCGTATGTAACACTCCTGTATTCTAGTACTTATCCTAACCCTCTTGTCTAGTGGCTCTCTCTGTGTGTTACAGCTGTGTGCTTGTATTCTGCATCACTCCTAAGGCACTCTGGATAAAAATATGTGTCAAATGAAAAAATGTAAAGGTAAAATCACGAGCCACACATGGGTCCCCATGACTCCAGAGATTTATTAGTCCTTAAAGACTTTTTGTCCAGGTGGGATGTTACAGGAAACCTGACGCCCTTTGGCCACCAGGTGTTTTCTCTCAGTAATAAACCTTCCACCCCCTCATCTTTCCTAATCTCAGGCAGGATAGTGGCATTTGGAAAATCACAGCACCTAACACACAGTAAAATCCTCAGCTCTAAATACACACCTACGACGCGTGTTCTCCTGGAATGATGTTAATATTGTCCGTGATAATTCAACATTACAGGTTTTACAGTGTATATTAGACTCACTAAAGCTATCATACATAAGATGTGGAATTTAATTAATGAATGAATCAGTAACGTAATGAGTCATGAAGGTATTTTCAAGTAAAGGGGAACATTTTGAACCATGTCAGAATTTCTAATTCTCTTCTTATCCATTCCGTTCATGCAGTATTTTTATATTTGTTGGTTAGCTAAGTTGCCAGATACAGGAACTAGTGTGTTACACATAGAACTTTAATATAGTGTAAAGATGATATAGCTGATATAGATAACATAGTGGTACTGTATGTTATTGTGGCATATTCCTTGTAAAAGAAATTAATTTATATATTCCTTGAAAACATGAGTGAAGTTAATTTTCTGGCCAGGTAACAGCTAATGTTGCTGGACAACTGCCTGATGTTTGTGTTGTCCTGTTCACTACAATAGAAGCGATGAAATGTCATAATTTGACGTGCATCGATCGTATGGTGTAGCATTAGTCTTTACTCTATCATTATCACTACAGATAACAGACAATGCCCTAATAATTAACAGCAAAATCAACCTGCAAGGATCGTGATAAACGTCTATCTGAGACGTGTAACCTGGACAAAGAAGCGCTTGTTCTTTTGCTGTTCAAACACAATCTTTTTTCTGAAGCAGAGAGAGTAAAATTTTGTATTGCTCCTATTCAGAAGTCATTGACCTGCCTTTAGACACCTTAAACCAGATCAGGGAGAAAAAAGGGGCACATCTTCATCCGCCATAACCCTGATCCTTTTTGGATGATGACGCACTTTCAAAGCTGAAACCTGAACACAGAGTTTATCCATCCAGCAGTGCACGTTCAGATAATTTCAGTCATCTTTTATTACCCTTCTCAATGAGTAGTTTTTGCCTGATGTTGACTCGGTATGTGAAACACAGAACAAAGAAGTCTTTAAATCTGGCTTTGCACTGCTGAAACTGTTCTACCGTACAGAGGATTAAACTGAATTAAACCAAATGGTCACTTTGATAACACTGTTTGACCAGTGAGGTTATTTTTTAACCGACTGTCCAGTCCAGATGATAACGCAGCTGACATTTTGATAACAATATTGACCGATGTAGTAATTTTAGGAATCTATTCATTTCTGTGTTGATGCTGAAGGAACAGAATATTCAACCACCGTATTCATACAAGCCATTAAAATAACAATCTTTAATTAACATTGCACTACCATATAGTACATCATATACATCAGCTAGGTAGTAAATCTCACCCAGATTCATTTCACAAGCTTGATTAATTAAACACAGTAGAAAAGCAACAAAATGCATCACTGCTAATTTATTGTATTGTCACGTTAAACACGTTCAGATAGACATCGTATACACTGTATTCATTGTACTGAATTCAATGCATTTTAATTATACAGGTTTATAAGAATTTGTGTAACACTTAGAAAAGATATTTGCATACGTGCCTGTATGCGGTTCTTACCTAGCGCATTGCCTTGCGGAGAGCCTCTGATAATGAGAAATTTGCCACTGTCATTGTTTATATATGCGCACAGTATCAAAAAGATTTACAGCCACAAAGACACAAAGGGACACTGTAATAAATAAAGAGGAAAAATGTCAAGTGTACCGTCATATATCATATATAACTATATATCATATCCAATAAGAATCACATTTTATGGGATGATGGCTGGAAGTGTAACTATAATTATACCTATAAACATAAAAGATAAAAGATAAAAAATGAAAGATAAAAAAAGATTTAAAAAAAAAAACACAGCCAAAATTGAGGAACATTAGATTTCTGGTTAATGTTAGATCAAAAAAATCTGAATAATCCCCAACCATATCTGACTATATCATTCAGCATTTGTGTGTGTGTGTGTGTGTGTGTGTGTGTGTGTGTGTGTGTGTGTGTGTGTGTGGAAAACTACCCTAGGTGATTGATGAATATGAGTACATTTTTCTTAGCCATCTCTTATGATTACTAGCTATGTACAATTAGCGTTATTGCTAATTATACCACAGTGTTGACGAATACTTGAACCTGATTGGTCTGACGGTGTTGATGAATTTTCATTAACCTCAGTGTGTATTAATGTGCTTATTTTAATACGTTATCATGTCTGTTATAACAGGACATTCACAGGGACTCTTCATAATCTAATAATAATAACTAACAATAAACTGATTTTAAAAAGTGTTGCTTATTACCAAAGAAAGATGTATTATCACTAAGTGAAAGTTTACGCTAAGATCACGTTTATTTATTTCTGGAAGGAGTTATGAGTGCTGTGTAACAGTCAGAGGTAAAACTGTAACTTTAAGTTTGGATAGTCTATAGGAAGGAAGACTTTGCACTTTGTGGTTTCTCGGCCGCATGACAAGTTGCGTTTTTGTCTTATTAACTTCAAGAGAGAGAAAAAAACAGACCCTGGTGAGGGAAGAACTGTTTACTGCTGTTATAATGTAAGTGATAGCAAGAGCTAATTGTCTCACAGACGTTGCTCAACAGAAAATGTAACTATAAATGGTTAATAGTATGATATGAAAGGAAAAGAATCAGCTTTGAGGTGGTAAGAGTAAATCTGCTTTGCATCAAGGCACATCGCACCACTCCAGCGTTAACTGTTTTCCTATAACAGTTACACCCTGGTCATTTTTTATCCCTTAAATATAATTTACCATAGTCGGTTAGTAGACCTGCTTTAATCAAAGAGTTGTAATGTGTGTGTGTGTGTGTGTGTGTGTGTGTGTGTGTGTGTGTGTGTGTGTGTGTATGCAGGTGTGTGTGTTTACAGGTGTGCGAGCAAGAGACACACTAAAGGCAAATGATTTATATAGATTTACCAACTGATTGATTTTGTTTAACATCAATTAAACTGCAATAGAGCAAAAAATGGAAGGAATTCAAAACTATGCAGAACTGTCTTCAATTAAATGATTTTTTAAAGTGATTATAAACAACTTTACTTATAAAATGGTCAAATAATAAATCCATTTACTTTATTTTATTTAATAATAAAAAAAATACAGTTCTTAAGTCTGGAACCAATACAGTAACTTTTCTCTGTTTGCTCAGAGTAGAGCATGGCCAGACAGACACTTCCTAGTGCTCAGTGCCACCGGAGAGGAGCAGACTGGAGTATTGGGAATGTGAAGACGTCTGGAAGTCTGTCCCAAATACAAGCTTTTACACACTCAAGCTCTTGATCACTCGTGCACCACTGCTCTGCACGGAGATGACGTCAACAAAGCTGACTAGTTGTATCACTGTACATATGATCGTTTGAATTTTACATCAAACATTTTAATCATGATCATGATTTTACCTTTGTGTACAAGAAGACTATAATATAAGTGTAATATTATATAATATAATTTCCCTGTTTCTAGCTTTTTGCCAAACAGCAAAAGGAAATGAGCAAATGGTGGCACACGAGCTCTCAGGAGTGCATTTGTTTAATTCTTGCTCATTTTCTGACCAATGATTTGTTGTTAAGACCATTAAAAGCTTCATATTTTGCAAGTATGGGCTTGGCCCTTTTTTTTTTGCCCAGGAGTGTATAGTATGGTGATTGCTCATAACCGAAAGGCTCTCCAGAGAGGGGTGAGAACAGCAGACCTCATCACAGGTAACAAATTCCCAGACATACAGGACATCTACAAGAACCGGACCTCAGTCATCCAGTACACAAGCTCTTCTCCAGAGTGCCATCTGGCAAATGCTGTAAGAGTGTCCAGTCACAGAGAAGCAGGCTAAAGGACACTTTTACCTGCAGGCTGATAGGGTCCTAAATAGCCTTGTAGGCCTGTTCACTTCCCTTCCCAATGTCACTGTCAGTGTTACATACACGACTCTTTCCACTTGGTCACTTCACACTTTAGCACAGTGCAAGAAGCCTGCTTTGTCTTGTGCTCAGTTTGTGCCTACACACTGCATGATGATTTCAGCATGAATAATGACGTGGGGGGGAAACAGTGATGGAATCTCGCTGACATGGAGACCACGCTGCCGCTCAGGCCACGCCCCCAGGCGCGAGTGCGTCTCCGGTGTCCGTGGAAACCGTCGCGAGCGTTCCCAGGCCGCTCGGTACACACGGCCTTAGCGAAAGACGCTTGCCGTCCAGTGCTGATGACTCCACGAAGAGTGGGAGTAAAAACTCAAGCATAATGGAGGCCGAAGTTCGAGAGCAACATGAATGACAAGTACCACAGGGCAGCGCGGGATGGCTACCTGGACCTGCTGAAAGAGGCCACGCGGAAGGACCTGAACGCGCCAGATGAAGATGGCATGACACCGACGCTCTGGGCCGCGTACCACGGCAACCTGGACGCGCTCAGGCTCATCGTGGCCAGAGGGTGAGCTTTCAGCTTCAGCTTTCTCCGGTTTCTCTGTTTCACAACTTCATGAATACGTTTAAACGCGTGCCAGTTCAGCAGCATACTACCTTACTAAACAGTAGCCTTTATCAAAGCAGTACTCTGCCATTCTAACAGCACACTATCGTAGTAAATACTAGCCCACTGCATACTACCATACTAAATAGTAACTTGTGTCAAAACAGTACTCTGCCATTATATCAGCACACTATCATATTAAATACTAGCCCACTGCATACTACCATACTAAATAGTAGCCTGTGTCAAAACAGTATTAAATACTAGACCACTGCATACTACCATACTAAATAGTAACTTGTGTCAAAACA